>CM039319.1:42955500-43153513 GCA_022316695.1 Camellia oleifera
CCCGGGGCATTCGGGGACGTCTACACCCTACTGTTCATCTTCTCACTCGAGCAAAACCCTAACCTTCAAGCTTCCAAGCCTCTGCCATCACTGCGCCTCTAGTTGTTCTCGACCACCTTCGATCTCTCAGAAGCAACAATTGAGCCTGAGGTCAACTGGTCTGACCCAGGCGTCCATTACTTGTAAGTTTCTCTCCCCCTCCTTGCATTTTTCTGTCAGTGTTCTTCATGTTCTTCGTTTCTGCTTTTCAAGTTCTTTATTTGGGACTATTGGTACTCCACCAGTCCTCCCCTTTTTGGCGTAAAACTTGTACACACTAGGGAAAACTGAAATTAAAGAAACGGATAGGGCCTTCATGCCCTTGGTTTCCCTTAGCCTCAATAAATGAACTTCATATTTGGGACGAACAGAACGAGCCCTGGGTAAGACCAAGGAGAAGCCAACATTTAGATCCATAGATAGGGGTTCAGCGGAGCAAAAAATGGTTTGAGGTCTCTTTTTAGGGCCTCGACCGAGCTAAAAATTGGAACCGAACTGGGAAGGCCAAATCGACCAAATAGTTGAGCCGAGGTAGGAGTCTAACCAATCAATCGCCCCCAGAAAACTTTTACTGAGCTAGGAACTCCACATAGAAGCCGTGCAATTTATGCCGTGCTAATCCTTGGACTTATTTCTTAATAATGCAGAACAAACTAGGACCGACCAGGCCCGTTCAGCGTTACCACCGGTGAAGCTCAAAGTCCGAGCAAACATTCAAAAACTTTTCACCGAGATACGACCTAAATCACCCCAATAAATAAAACCGGGATAGATGGGGAAATACTGGTTCATGGTGAGTTCTCCTGGGCACTAGCCGAGTTCCGTAGAGAGTACAACATTCCAGTCGATGTTCACTTGGAGCTCGCCAAGAAAGGAGACACTCCCTGGGGCGAGCTGGACAAATGCCCCTTCACGGTGGTGTCCATTGTAGAAGGAGGCCTGCGCTTCCCGGTCCAACCGCTGATCTGCGAGTTTTTAAGGCAGACTAGGCTGTGCCCGACCCAAGTCTCCAACAATACATACAAAATAATAAACGGTGTGGCCGAGCTAAATAGAATACTCAGTCTGAATCTCGATCTCGCTGAGATATTTTACCAATATAGTCTCAGCAAAAATAAAGATGGGCTTTGCTGGTATCCGAAGGTCAGAAAAGGCCGAGCAAAACTCATCGAAGGTAATCCGGACAAAGAAACAAATGATGACGATTTCCTGTGGGTGTCCGGCCATTATGAGGACACCGAGACGCCCATACCGAGCTGGTACATTAGGAAAGATTTTGGGAGTGCCGGTGAGCATTTCGGCGAATCATATTATTTTCTTTCAGAATTGGTCTTTTTGTTGCCGATCTAATACTTGCCTTCTTATTGAAGATTATAAGCTTTTGGCCAACGATTATTCCCGTGCAAACCAGGAGGCCATCAGGGTTGCATTACAGCATCCGGCCGAGGAAAGGGAATCACACAAGTTACTCAGCCTTGAACTGAGCTATCGCTACATAGCCCCACGTAGAAGCAAGGTGACCGACTTCCTACGAGCGCCCTCTCTAGAACCAGATCCCAATCTACCCCCGACCAGACTAGTTCCATTAACGACCAAGCAAGAAATGGCGAAAATCCAGGCTATCAAATCAATGATCACCGATGAGCAGAGCGACTCCCAACCACCGGAGGCCGCTAGGGGGACTTCTTCCAACCCAGCCATCCAGGCGACGGAGGCCGTGCTGGCTCTCGCCAGTGATCAAGGTGCAACTCGGTCCAAAAAGTGATTGAGGAAGGATTCGGCCGAACAGCATTTGGCAGACGAGGACTCCGCCGAGCACACCTCCGCAAATTTCGGGGGACCAGACTGAGCAACTGAGCGTTGAGCCATCTACCCATTCCAGTGCCCATCCAGTCTGGTCGCCCGAGGTGACCTACAAAGGCTGGGCAATCTCTTCGGCAGATTCTGTCTACGTCAACAAGGACTATTCTCTCGACTTCAACATGACGAAGGGGTTACTCCTCCCTGCCGACATGAAGAAGTATGATGAGTTGTCCATCCTAAAGGTTCTTCACTCGACAACGAAATCAATAGTGTTGGTAAGTCAGCAATCTCCTTGGCTGTTAAGTTGTTGCTCTGTTTTTTCGTTCTAACAATTTTCATGTGTTCGTAGGCTGTGTAGAAGAACTATCTCGCCCACGAGCGAATGATAACTGTGCGAAAAAGTCTGCGAGAGGCCATAGTCCGACAACAAGGCCAAGACGGCCGAGCTGAATACATTGAAGGCCGCACAGGAAGAAGCTACTGGCTAAGCGCGACAGGCTTGCTGAACGGTTGGCCCGGGCAGATGAGGAAAAGCAGAGGGCCCTTCAGGCAACCAAGGCCCGGTACATCGTCAAGCTGCGCAAACTCCACGGTGCTCACAAAACCGAGCTGGAGAAACAGGTCGACGAGGCTGGAGACCGCGGTTATGCCGAGGGTGAGCGAGCATATGAACAGCAAGTCCAAGGGACCAAGGACATCTTTTTCCAGTGCAGGTTGGAAAGCCAATGTGGAAAAACTTGGCCTTGGTCAGGACACTGAGGTGTTTCAAAACCCGTCCTGCTGCCTTCATCCCGGCCTATATGCAAGCTTATGCCAACGCCGTACAGAAGAGGCTTATTAAAGAGGCCAAGCAGGCAGCTGAAGCAAAAGTTACCACCGTGTAACCAGCTGAGCAAATTCTTCCTGAAGCTTCTGAGGAGGCCAAAGATCAAGAGACTGAGCAGGAGGTTGTCGCGGCGGTGGATGCAACAGCAAATGAGGCCGATGAGAGACTAGCCGAGCAAACCGTTGATGTAGATTTAGACTAATTCCCCCCTTTTTCCTCCTCTCTCTTTTTTTTTTTTTTAATGGAATGTAACCGGGCTTAGCCCCATTTTTGTAATCCTGCTTGCATAATCAATGAAAAGTTCTACTTTTTGCTCGCCTCGTATCTATTTTTGTGCGATTGTTATTTTCTCGATTATAATGAGCAAATCTTATTCGATTTGAATTGTTTGTCGAATACAAGTTCCGGCTAGGGTGAGTAAAATTAGCTCAACCATAAATCTGGATGGCCCAATCATCCATTGACACGGATGAAAAAAAAAGCAGCTCAGCCTCGGTGCAACTGGGCAATACGTCGACGTTTCCCTCGAGCGAGAAAAATCAGTTAGGCCCTATTGCAAGTTTGACAAAATGCCGGTATTTTATTCAAGCGAGCAAAGTCAACTCGGCCCTTTTGCAGGTCGGGCAAAACACCACTTGGGCGAGCAAAATCAACTCTACCTTTATGCGAGTTGGGCAGAACACCTACATTTTAATTGGGCGAGCAAAATCAGCTTAGCCCTTTTGCCATTTGGGCAAGACACCAAGATTTCATTTGGGCGAGCAAAAATCAGCTCGACCTTATACGAGTTGGGCAGAATGCCAACATTTCAATTGGGCGAGCAAAATCAGCTCGGCCCTTTTGCCATTTGGGCAAGATGCCAAAATTTCATTTAGGCAAGAAAAAATCAGCTCGGCCCTTATACAAGTTGGGCAGAACGCCAACATTTTAATTGAGCGAGCAAAATCAGCTCAGGCCTTTGTGCAAGTTGGACAGTACACCAACTGTTTGTATGGCCTGTCTCCACACCGACGAGTAAAAGTCAGCTCGGCCCTGTATAAGTTGGTCTTCTTGCCCCTAGCATCCATAGTGGCCCAATACCCTTGTGATGTCATTGCACAGAAACACATAAGAAAAAAGTGGGGCTATCTTTCATTACACGTCAGGGATTTACATCAAATGCCAAAAGGCTAAGGTTCAAAGGCAAAGGAACAAAAATGATTACATTTCAGAAGTAAAAAATCTTAAGATTAGTTGCATTCCATGGTCTGGGGATAGCTTTACCATCTAAGTCTTCTAGGTGGTATGCCCCTTTGCCTGCAAGGCCAGTCACCTTATACAGCCCTTCCCAATTTGCACCAAGTTTGCCTTCGCCAAGGATCACCGTGTTGCCCATTACCTTTCTCAAGAACCAGTCTCCGATCTTGAATAGCCTTAGATGTACGGCCTTATTGTATTTCCTGGAGAGTTCTTGCTGGTAGGTTGCAATGTGGATTAGCGCCCGTTCCCTCCTTTCTTCGGCTAGATCAAGTTCCAAGGCCACTGCTTCATTGTTCAAGTCTGGCTGAAAACTTTCAGACCGAATAGTTGGCATGCCGATTTCCAGTGGGATGACAGCCTCCATGCCATAGGCCAAGGTAAATGGTGTTTCCCCGGTCGAACGTCTCGGCGTGGTGCGATATACCCAGAGCACATTGGGAAGTTCTTCAACCCACTTCCCTTTCGCTTTCTCTAGCCACTTTTTCAGCCCGTCCAAGATGGTCTTGTTTGAGGCTTCTGCTTGACCATTTGACTGAGGGTAAGCCGGTGTTGAGTTGTAGAACTCGATCTTTAACTCCTCGTAAAATCCGCGAAAGAGTTTCCCATCGAACTGAGTGCCATTATCCGAGATGAGGGTCTTCGGTATACTGAAACGAGTGATGACATTTTACCAAACGAACTTCTTCACATCTTTTTCCTTTATGGTTGCCAATGGCTCAGCCTCAACCCACTTAGTGAAGTAGTCGGTAGCAGCGATAAAAAGCTTGTGGTTGCCCGGAGCTGTTGGGAGTGGTCCCACAATATCCAACCCCCAAAACGCAAACGGCCAAGGACTTGTAAGGGGAAGCAACTCTTTGGCTGGTTGGTGGATTTGGTGAGCAAATTTTTGACATTTTTCACACCTGCGAACGTATTTCTGCGTGTCCGTCTGCATGCACGGCCACCAATAACCTTGAAAAATTGCTCAGTAAGCCAAAGATCTTCCCCCAATATGACTCCTGCAGATGCCTTCATGAATCTCATAGAGGAAAGTTTCCACCTTGTCGGGGTGGACGCACTTCAGAAACGGCCCGGTGAAAGACTTCTTATGTTAAGGCTCCAGATGGGGAGAGCCAAAACCGTTCTGACTTGGCTCGGATTTTGTTGGCCGTCTTCTTTTCTTCTGGTAGAATTCTATCTTTTAGGAAGGCGATGATGGGGTCCATCCAGGATGGCCCCAAGTCGGTGCAGAGTACTTCGGACACTTCTGGTTCCTCAATGCTAGGCCGAGGTAGGAATTCTATCATCAAAGGATTGGGAAAAGTTGTTTGCGTGGATGCAAGGCCAGCCAATTTGTCAACTATGTTATTTTCTTCGCGGTTGATTTGTTCTACTCTTATCGCGATGAACTTTTTGATTTCTGCGCATACCAGTGCCTGATACTTGGCCATTCTTTCATCCCTAGGCTTCATACTCCCCAGAGACCTGATTGACCACCAGCTTGGAGTCGCTGAATACCATAAGGACCGACGCTTTTATTCTTAATGCACTTCTCAATCCGGCAAGGAAGGGCCTCATATTCCGCCTCATTGTTGAACGCCGGGAAGCTGAACGTAATTACTTACTCGATAATCAGTCCATCCAGGGAAGTCAGCACGATACCCAGTCCGGCGCCATGTCTGTTGGATGCCTCGTCGACGAAAAGCTTCCACACCTTGCCAATAAACAACTTCCAGCAGTCATATGGGTTTTGGAAGCTCCTCAACTCCAAGGTACCGGTCGGTTCATTCTGGTCTCCTTCAATGTCTTGGTCGGGCTGGTATTTTGATAAGTTATCCGACTTCTCCACCTCGGCTTTCATTTGCCCTTCTTTCATTTGTGATTCACCACTTGTCCCTGTTGCCTGAACCGTGGGCTGTGCTAAATTTGCGTTAGCCAAATCAACTGGGCAAATCGGATGCGTTCCAGGGGTGAACTCCACTACAAAGTCTGCAAGAGCTTGAGCCTTGATTGTGGTACGCGGCTAGAACTTGATGTCGTATTGCCCCAATTCTATGGCCCATTTCAAAATTCTCCCGATAAAGTCTGCCTTTTCAAAGAGCACCTTAAGTGGAAACTCGGTTAGCACAACTATTGTGTGGGCATGAAAATAGTGTGCCAGTTTTCTGGAAGCCATCATCAGGGCCAAGGCCAATTTTTCTAGCGGCAATATCTTGATTTAGCCGAGAGCAAAGTCTTGCTTACGTAGAAGATGGGAAGGTGCTGGGTACCTCTAGTGCGGACTAGGACGGTGCTCACCGCATATTGAGAGACTGCCAAGTAGAGATACAATTCTTCGCCTAATTTTGGTGTGACTAGGATAGGGGCTAAGGAAAGGTATACTTTTAGATCCGCCAACGCATGGTCACATTCGTCATCCCAGAAGAACTTGGCCTTCAAAGTTTTGAAGAAGGGCCTGCAACGATCTGAAGACCGGCTTATAAATCTGTTCAACGCAGCTGCCATCCTGGCAAGATGTTGCATGTCTTTCGTGGAGTTTGGGCGCACCAGATCTTGTATCACCTTGATTTGGGAAGGGTCAGCTTCAATTCCACGATTTGTGACCAAAAAACCCAGAAACTTTCCGGTGCCAACTCCGAAGGCGCACTTGGAGGCATTCAAACGAAGCTTGTGATGTTTAAGTATGGCAAACATCTCTACCAGGTCGGCAAGGTGCTGAGACTTTTCCTTACTCTTTACCACCATATCATCGATATAAGCTTCCATAGTGCGGCCTAGAAGGGGAAGTGAACATCTTGGATACCATCCTCTGAAAAGTTGCCCCGGCGTTTTTTAGTCCGAACGGCATGACTTTGTAACAATACTGACCTCTTGGAGTGGTGAATGAAGTGATCTCTCAGTCTGGTTCATACATGGCTATCTGGTGATAGCTATGATATGCATCTAGGAAGCTAAACCTCTGATGGCCAGCGGTTAAATCCACCAGCTGGTCGATTCTCGGGAAGGGGAAGCTATCCTTTGGACACGTCCGGTTGACCGTCTTATAATCAACGTACACCCGTCATTTATCATTTTCATTCAGCACCACTACCGTGTTAGAGATCCACCAAGGATATTGCACTTCTTCTATTGCCCCGCTTCCAACAAGTTTTTGACCTCCTCCGCCACTATCTCAGCATAGTGCAAGACCGAGCGTCAGTGTCCTCTGGATGACCGGTCGTGCATTCGGGAAGACATTCAACTGATGGCAAATGAAGCTAAGGCTCGACGCCAGGCATATCGTAAGGCGTCCATGCAAAAGCTTCTATGCTAGAAACCAAGAAGTCGACATATTTGAGTCGCTCGGTGCTGGACAAGGATGATCCCAAAAGAAAGAACTTAGTTGGATCGTTCTCGTCAATGCGTACGTCCACCAAAATCTTCAACCGATTCCTCCTCGGCCTTTCTTCCTACGTCTTCCAGGACTTCCTTTCCCTCTGGGCCCTCTATCATTTGAACGAAGCCTTTGGTGGCTCAGTTGTCGTTCACTGCAATGAAGCACTGTTTTGCCATTACCTGGTCTCCCCAAACCTCTTCTACCTGCCCGGTTTGCGCTGAGAAGCGCAGAACCTGATGGTAGGTCGATGCTACTGCTTGTATGGCGTGCAACCAGCCCCTGCCCAAGATTAAGTTATAGGTGGATGGGACCTTAAGCACCCAGAATTCTACTTGCTTCATGACCGAACCCACTTTGACTGGCAATGTGATCTTTCCTACAGGCCATTCTGGTTGAGAGTTGAAGCCAACCAAAAGAGACATTGTAGGGGCTAAGTCCTTGTCCTCCAACTTCATTTGCATGAACGCGTCATAATACACGATTTCAACTGAACTCTCCCTGGTCAATCAAAATTCTTTTGATGTCGAAGTCTTTGACGCGAAGAGTCACTACTAGGGCGTCATTGTGGGGCACTTGAATTCTCTCCAAGTCCTTACTTGAAAAGGTAAGGATATCTTTTTCTTCAGCCTTTCCTTTCTTCACAACGGGCTGAACGGAGAGCACCTCCTTTATGTGCTTGGCTTTCTTGATCATCCCTCTCAGCTCACAGACCTGTGCTGGTTCAATGATGCCATGGATGACATTGATTACGCCCTGCGGCGCTGCGTCCAAGGTGGCTAGGCCATTTGGCTCGATTTGTCCCAGTGGCGCGGCTTTCATACCTCCATCTATGTATTGGTCCAAATGTCCGCCGCCACTAGCTCCTCCAAATGTTGTTTGAGCAGCAAGCAATCCTCTGTTCGGTGCCCCATTCTTCATGGAAGGTGTAGCGATATCTTGAGTTGAAGCCTCTCTGTGTATTTCCCAACTTGGCCGGCCAACGAACGAAAGGTTCACCTCGGATTTCACTCAGGATGTGATAAATAGGGATTTTAAAGACCGTGGTGATACTGGTTCACGCTTTCAATTTTCTCTTGGCATCTTCCTCTTCATCACGAGGAGCGTTAGCTTGGTCATTTCTGCGACCTTTGCTTCTATCATCGCGGTTTGAGCTAACAACGTTGATCTTTTGACCGGTCGTTTGGGCGGTTGTCCTCCTGCCCCACCGAGTGAACCTTCCCCGCCATTCTTCTGTCCCCCGCGACCGGATTAGCCTTCTCAGTGGCGGAGGTGGCATCATCCTCCATACGGATGTGTTTGTTGATCCGTTGCATTAGGGACTCCATGGTGCATCGTAAGTGAATCTCGCAACCTATGTCCGACTGGGAGACCACGCTTGTATTGGGTAATCGCCAGATTGGTGGGGCAGTCGAGGATCTCATTGTAAGTTTCCCAGTACTTCGTATTGTATGCCTTCAACGAACCTCCAGACTCCATCTTGACACCCAGGAGATGGTCGACCTCTTTTGGTATTCAAGTGTTGGTTTTGAATCTGGTGACGAAGGCCTCCACTAGTTGCTGCCATCTCTCGATACTCCCCTCCGGAAGCCTTTCGAACCATTTCAGGCCTAGTTCTCCTAAGCTTGCTAGGAATATGAGGCACATTAAGGCGTCGTTGCACCGGTGTCCAGCCGTTACTTGCCGGTAATGACTCACGTGCATGTACAGATCTGTCTTGCCATCGTATAATGTGAACTTAGGCTGGTGGAATCCAACACGGAGTGGTGTACTCTCGATTTCTGGAGATAGCGATGTAGCTGTAAGTCTCGCTAGCTCTTTGTCCACAAGCGCTGGGGCCACCACTCTAGGTGCTAGCATTGCCACTTCCTCACTATAACGGATTTGGGAGCTTAGCCTCTGCAATGCCGGTAATCTCTGAGTCTCCTTACGGCAAGCCCTCTCCTTCAACACATCCCTCAGGTCTCCCGAACAGGCGGAAAAAAGAGTATCGTGATGTCGACGATGGGAGTGAGGGACGGTAGGTGCTGTCGCGAGTGTGAGATTTGCCCACCTGTGGGTCGGAGTCCCCGACCCATAGCTTCTGGTGATAGAGAGAGAGTGCATCCTTTCTTGGCAGCTGACTGCCAGAACGAGGATATGGGGTGCGCTCACTGAGGCTGCCCTCTCCAGCAACACCCTTCTCCCTTGATCTGGCGTTTCAGCACCTCCATTTCAGCCGCCATCTTGCTGAATGAGGACGTCCTGGTCCTTGAGTGTGTGCTCCAGGCACTGTACATGCGACTCCCTCCGCCATTGACGGCCCTCTAGACTCGTCGAGCGATCAGTACTCCTTGCGCGCTTGTCTCGCGCACCTTTCGAAAAGGTCTCCAGGCCCGCCATGGTTGGAATAGCAGGGGGCCTTCTCTCCGTCAAACAGATTCTAGCGTGACACCATCAACGATGGACAGTGGAGTTTCATCGTTGTCAGCCATGGAAACAATCAAAAAAGCTTGAAGAGCAAGGTTTGTGTATCAAAGTTTTTTCCACAGACGGCGTCAATTGTACGTGGGTGAAATATCCTCTGTTCGCCGTACTCCTTGAACTCAAGCTCCACGTAACGTCGCCTGGCCTGAAAACAGAAAGACGGTGAGCGACCCGGCAGTGTGTTGTCGGATAGTCCCTCCGACGATCAAGTTAGACCACTTGAAGAAGAAAAAAAGAGCACTTTTTAGAGAGAGAGAGAGAGAACTATTCAGATTCCTTACCTCCCACGTCCCCCATTTCTCCTTTTTCTAGGCTAGCCATGCAGCCTCAGGGATTATATGCGCACTACCTCTACTGTCCTTCCCTGGACAGGTGGCAGTGCTCGCCTCTTACTACCTTACACGTGTGAGGGCCAAAACCTCCAAACAGCAGGTGTGGAACTGCCAAACGGTATTGACGCGTGCCAGGAGTAGATCTCCTCTCCATCACACCATTGGTCCAGGTGGCACACTCAACTGAGATACCATGACCGATCTATCCCTTGGAAAGAAACACCACCATGACCGAGATGACCAAACTATAAGAAGTCGATCCATCCGAACCGACTGGCCGTAAGACATGCCGGCCTTCATCCCGGTTGAAATTCATTCTGGGATGTGCTTGGCTCGGTCCAAATGCACCACTGCGAATCCAACCGAGCACTTAGCCGAACCACAGCCCGGTTGGGCACGTGCATGTCTCCGCACTCTAGCCAACGACATAGTTCGGCCAAACGTGATAGCTTAAGAGGCCGTGCTGATTTGGTTCGGCGCCATAGCTCGGCGCAAATCTCCCTCTCACCGTGCAAGTGTTTTTAGTACCTTCAGTCATCTACTCATGTTTATCTCACTAAATAATGTACTCTTTTCTTTTTTTTATCAAACTAAATAATGTACTTGATACTCTTTTTTGAAAGAAAATGAAAAATCATTTCTAAATAGAATTTTTGTACTTATTTAGAATGACGTGATATTTTTATAATTATGAGTGATGATATTTAAATTTATTTGGTCCGATATAATTTATTTGGGGCATCGATGTGGTACCAAAGATTTTTCAATGCCTTTAGACATAGTTTGAGAAGTATGTTGGCTTTTTGAATTTTTGGCTATTTTAGCCTAGGACTAAAATGCTTGGTTTTGAAAAGACTTTTAGTTTTTTTGACTTTTTTAATTTTTTTTGTTAGAAAAAGAATGTAATGATTATGGGTTGGATGTGATATTTTGTCTTATTAGACTAAGGCCTCGTTTGGCAAGTGGCTTTTTTAGCCAAAAAGCTAAAAAGTCACTAAAAAAACCAAAAAGCCAACAACTCATACCAAAAAGTCAAAATTTCTCTTTTCTCTCTACTTTTTGCACATCTTTTCGTAAAAAACCAAAAAGTCATCACAAACATACTAGTTTTTTTTACATTACATTTTAACTAAAAAATCAAAAAGTTACTAAAAAATCATGTTCCCAAACGAGGCCTAAGAAGTCTATTTTGTTGTTTGTGACTATTTTAGTCAAAAAAAATTCCCAAACCCTCTTCTCAAACCATGCCTTAGTGGTAGACCTAGGTTAAAAGTCAGTTTATTAACTTTTTGATTTTTTTAAGTCACATCACTTCTCTAATTTTTTACATGTTTTTAAAAAAAAATAAAAAAATTAACTTTTAACCTAATTCCCAAAATAGGTTAGGAAGGTAAAGATGGAGAAGGATTTTTGATACATACATCCTTCTTTTATAGAGGGACTCCTAGAGGATCTTTATCTTGGCCAGTTGTTAGTGGTGGACCCCACACATACATCCTTCTTTTATAAAAGGTCTCATAGGGGATCTTTATCTTGGCCGATTATTAGTGGTTGGCCTTGAACTTTGTTGGATTGTAGGCCTCATGAGTTGATCTACCAAACCCGAGCCTCAATCAATTGTGTATATACATTAGTGATGAGTAAAGGGTTATCCGAATCATATAACCCGTCTAACTCAGACCGATCCGCATGTAAATAGACAGTTTTATAAACACAATGCTAACAGATGCGATTTGGAATATGACATAATTGAAAGTTGTAGGTTTTACCTACACCTGTAATAATCCGCCGGCACTTAGACTCTTTTTTTTTTTTTTAAAAAAAAAAAACCCTGGACCGTTGATTCATTCACCCTATCTTAGATGGAGTTTGCAAGTTTGCAAAATGTTTTTATTTTATTTAATGGGTTTGAATTGGATGAAGTTTAACAATAATTTATTGTTATTTTATTATTACATTTTGAATGAATGTAAAAGTAACGAAGAATTACTTTTAGGTGAGTTTAGAATTTTAAATGATTTTACTTTAATTGTATTGCTGGGTAATAAATGATTTTAATGATTTAGTTTAGAATTTTGAAAGATATGCTGGTGTTAGTTTAGGATTTTATTTAAAAGTTTAGGATTTTAAATAATCTGCTTGTGTTAGGAATTGATTTTGTTGCATTTTTAATTTTATAAGTTTTAATTCATTAATTATTAAGAGCGAATTATACTAACGGTCTTTATAGTTTGGAGTTTATGTCACTTTAGTCCTTAACTTTTTAATTGTGACATAATTAACTCTAAATTTTGAATCTTATTCCAAATAAGAACAATTAAAGATATCATTGCTTAATTTCAAGAGCACAATCGTCTATTTGATAAAATATAAACTAATTTGATTAAAATAAATATCAAAAAAATATTTTTGAATTTTTAAAAATTATGTCTACCAACTAAAGATAAAATTATATAAAATTGATAAATCTTTTAGATATTTATTTATTTATTTATTTTTATTAAATTAATTTGTATTATGTGTTTGGATGATAATCATATAATTGATAATTGTTTTTATTTTCATTAAATTAATTTTTATTTTTTCAAAAGTCAAATATGGTGACAAATTTGATATCATTATTAAACCAATCCATTAAATCAAAAATCCAAAACTAAAAAAATTTCATATATTAAATATATCAATTACACATTAAAACCTTAACAATCACCCATTATATGATCATCATCTAAACACATAATAAAAATTAATTTGATAAAAAAAATAAAAAAATAAATGTCAGAAAAAATTTATCAATTTTACATAATTTTATCTTTGGTGGATAGAAATAATTTTTAAAATTTTAAAAATATTTTTTTGACATTTATTTTTGTCAATTTAGTTTATATTTTATCAAATTGATGATTTTGTTTTTGAAATTAAGAAATGGTATCTTCAATTATCTTTATTTGAAATAAGATTCAAAATTCAAGATCAAATGTGTCACAATTGAAAGTTAAGGACCAAAGTGACATGAGTTCCAAACTATAAGGAGTGTCAGTGTAATTCGCTCAATTATTAAAGTTGAACATTTTAAAAAATAGAAAAAAAAAAGAACCCAAAATAAATATTTACAAAACTAGAAAAAAAAAAGGTCCCAAAATAATTTTTTTTTTTAAAAATCCAATCTACAAACCATGCACAACCGTCTCCACATCCGCAGTGTTTAATTTTCTCCAACCTGTAAATATATAGGCGAGTCCAAATCAGTTCACCTCTAATATACATCAATGAGCAATAATGACAGATATTTCTACTTAAATAAAAATATTTACAACACACCAGATCCTCACAGCACTGACTTTATAGATTTCTTGTCTCTTTGTTTTTGTTTTTTTTAATTTAACTTTTGTGTGCCTTTTCATAAACAGAAAAAAGGAAACGTGCCTTTTCATAATTTTGCCAAAAGTAGTGGCGGTGGGGTACTACCTCGTAATATTTTCCAAAAGCGAGGGTCGTTTAATCAATCACGCCCTCCTCAAAAAAAGCAGCGAATCCCAGCGGGAAATTTAAAGTCCACCTCGTGTCCGTTATTTTCGAATTTCAAATATCAAACGGCTCATTTCACAACACACCACTTCAAGACAAACACCACCACCAAATCCACCACTACATACCCCATTATCCAATCCCACCACTCCCCTCTTCTCTCTCTCTCTTTCTCTCTTTCTCTCTCTACAATTACCCTTTTATCTCTCTAAATTTCACCTCCTCCCGTGTATAAAAGGGTTTCATTTGAGCTCTTTAGGCCTCTGTTTCATTAAAAATTAGAGCTTTTTTCTGAGGAGTTGCAAGTTGTGAGCTTTCTCATCAATGGGTGGTTCAGGAAAATGGGTAAAAGCATTGATAGGTCTCAAGAAGCCAGAGAAAGACGACCAAGTAAGCTTGCTTATAACAATCCCACCATGAATCTGTAGATTTTTTTTTTTTTTTCCTTCTCAATTTCTCTCTGTCTCTCTTGTTTATTTAGGAAAAGGGTCGAAGTAAGGGTAAGAAATGGAAGCTATGGAGGAATTCATCAGGGGATCTTGGGTCCTCATGGAAGGGTTTCAGAGGGAACCATCACAGAGGTACTGCATCAGAGGGGTCTGATTGTTCATCAGTGATCACTAATGATGCTTTTACAGCTGCTGTAGCTACTGTGGTCCGAGCTCACCCTAAAGATTTCAGGGTTGTGAGACAAGAATGGGCCGCAATCCGGATCCAAACTGCTTTCCGTGGCTTCTTGGTACATGGGTTCCCCCACCCCCCCTCCCCTCTCTCTCTCTCTAATCTGTTTGGTTGCTGAGAAATTGTGGGAAAAAATAAAGATATTTTGATTTTGTCACTCGAAGAGTTTTTTTGTTCCTTCTCTGTTTCTATTTTTCCTTGAACAGATATATGAAGGGTGACAGAGAACAGAGGGTATGCAACAACAATAAAATTTTAGCTGAAATTTGTTTATAAGAAAAATGAATTATTAAAGTAAAGGAAAAGAAAAGAAAATTCAAATGATTCACTTTTCTATTATGCATTCAATTTTCTCCTGTTGGAAAGTAGAATAGTTCCTATTTTGCTTTTTCTTTCCTTTTTTGCAATTAAAGGCAGCCTAGGGGTCTTCTATATTTTCATAGTCAGATGAATAGATAGACAACTTTATTGATGCATGATGAGAGACTTGGAACTGAACTATTTTTAAACTCATAGACAGACTAATCTACATCGATCTTTAATTTTACAATAGAAGCTTGGATCTAGATGTTTTGAAAGGAGGAGGTCTCAATTAATACAAGTTTTCTGTATTATGGCCTATGCGATAACAATTAATTAGTACATACTTAGTTGATGGATTAATCATTTAGAGAATCAATAGAATGATTAAAACCTAGAAAACCCCAGATCTCATGAAGTGAAGAATTTTAGCTGTTCATTGAAAAAAAAATTTAGTCTAGGAGTACTCAACTGTGTCCAAGGCAGTCTCCTTTTTGCAGTTTTGAGTTATGTTATCAATCATTGGATGCATAATTAGCATTGTTCAAAATTTAAGTAAGATTTGATGTTTGCAACATATGTCTGTTCAATAAATTTTTGTTTGAGTTACTTTTTGATTCAACCATTTGGGAAATTCAAATGTTGTCCTGGCTGTATTGTAATAACTTGTGGATAAATATAGGCAAGAAGAGCTTTAAGGGCCTTGAAAGGAGTGGTGAGGCTTCAAGCTTTGGTTCGGGGTCGGCAGGTGAGGAAACAGGCTGCTGTGACTCTGAGATGCATGCAGGCTCTTGTTCGAGTGCAAGCCCGGGTTAGAGCTCGTCGTGTTCGTATGTCTATGGAGGGTCAGATTGTACAGAAGATGCTAGATGAACGGCGCAGCATGGCTGATCTCTTGAAACAAGCTGAGGTATCATGATACCCCTTAATGAATTCAAGTTTCTATTATGAAAATTCCTTTTGTCCTTAATGAAATTATGATTTTTTTTTTTTTTAAAATACAAATCTTGGAAATTGTCAGGAAGGGTGGTGTGATAGTCAAGGGACACTAGAAGAGATTACAGCAAAGCTACAAATGAGGCAAGAAGGGGCTTTCAAGAGAGAAAGAGCACTTGCATATTCTCTTGCTCAAAAGGTAAGAATTTAATTAGTTCAGACTCCTTATATTCTCTTGCTACAATAAAATGACTAAAATTTTGTTTTTCCAGCAATGGAAATCAATCCAGAGTTCTGATTCCCAAACAAATATCCCAATATCCTATCTCAAAAGTCACGAGTTTGACAAGAACAGCTGGGGTTGGAATTGGTTAGAACGTTGGATGGCGGCAAAGCCATGGGAAAATAGATTGATGGAGAAAGTCCACACCAATCCCTCAGAGATAACTCCACCTTCTAAAAATTGTGTAGATTCCTTATCAGGTAACCGTTCAAAATCATCAGAACCATGCTCGGTGAAAGTCAGAAGGAACAATGTTAGCACAAGGATTTCAGCAAAACCTCCTCCAATTGGGCAAGTCACTCGGTCATCTTCAAGCCCAAGTTCTGAATTTCGATATGATGAGAGCTCAGCTTCGTCTTCAATTTGCACATCTACGACGCCTGGTTCTGGAAACACCGTCATGGCTTCGGACAGAACAGAGGAGAGCAATAACAACAGTATGCCAAGCTATATGAGCCTCACTGAATCAACCAAAGCTAAACAAAGAAATTTATCTCACCGAATTCAAAGGCAGTCCATGGATGAGTTTCAGTTTCTTAAGAAGTCAGCGGCGTTTTGTAATGGGGACTCAAAAAGCAGTATCAGCTCTGATCCTTATGTTAACATGTCCAGGCCACTCTGCCTGCCCACCAGAATGGAAAAAAATCCAATGAAGTCAGGAGAGAGAAGGATTGCTTTTATGACTAAAGTGAGTTGCAAAGTTCAACAGCTTGTTGTTCTGTTCTAGTTTAGTAAGTATATTACTTCAGAGCTGCTGTACTATGAGCTGATCGGTATTGAAAAACTTCTATGATGTGCTTGAGATTCAATTTAGGGGTTTATTATGTACAATAGTAAGTTTGGTTGTGGAATTAATTAATGCTTTTTTTTTATTTATTAGCATTTCATTTCCATGGTCATCATGAGAATGTCTAGTTAACTTGCTCAATCCATAATATTTCCAGAATCTCTATTAACATTACAATATAGTTTGCAGTATTAAAAAACACGACCAAATTGGGATGATAGGCAGAGATCATCAAAACCCAGAAAAACTTCAAACTTCTTATGTTGAAAGCTTCTACAAACGTGCTGAAAAGTTCACAGCGTCATGGTCAACCACATTTATGCACGTTTGATGGCTCTAAGCTTGACACCATGCTTGAAGTTAAGAACTATGCTAAACTCAAGTTCCAGAGGCTTTTCCATGTTGGGGGAATGGCGAAATACATATCTACGGTATAGATGAATCAGTGAAAGTTTTATTTCTTGTATGGAGAACTTTTGGCCAATGCATGCTCGAGGTCCAATTCCAAAAGGTATGTTTGCATAAGGGTGCCTTCGTTTTTCTTCTTCACAATTCGGATCAAACCTCTCTGGCTTGAATTTGTTTGGCTCTGGGAAGTTTTTCGGGTCCTTAGCTAGAACTCCAAGTGCCAACCAGACCCATGTCCCCTGCTCATTTATAGATAAAGTTAGGAGTTTAAATGCTTATTCTAATGCATTACACAAAGGCGCCATCTTACATAAATTTACTGTTTTAACATTCAAATTATATAGAATAGAATACCTTTGGCAGAGTGTAACCTCCTACCTCCACTTGTTTTGATGTTTCTCTTGCAACTAATGGAGATACAGTATAAAACCTCATTGCCTCTTTGACCACCTGCAATCAAACAATCAAGAAACCTGATTGAGCAATCATTGGCATTTGATCTATGCTATACTTCATCAAAATGCCAGAATGTCTCCTTTTCTGATTGATCACATCTTAGACTTGCCTGATCAAGATAGGGAAATTTGAATTGGAGATCATCAGCAGTCGGCATTTGATCATGCGGGCCAAACCCGTCAATCTCTTCAAGCAACTTCTTCTCAACTTCCGGATGCCCAGCAACTAGATAGACAGTGGAAGACAATGTAAACGAAGTTGTGGCTGATCCAGCAAGTAGATGCTCATAAGTAACTGCACTGATGTAGTCTGGGGTGAAAACACTCTTCATTACCGCCTCTGACTCCCTTGCTCTCAATATGAGTGACAAAAAGTCCTTTGAGCCTTGATCCTTTTCTTTCATCTTCTTCACAACAATCTTATCAAGGCGGTTACTCAAATCTTGATTAGTTCGGTCTACTTTCCAATCCATAGTGCCTGGTATTCTTTTAAGAATTTGGCGAAATGGCTCTTGGAGTATGGGGACAAGCAGGCCTAATATAATTGAGAATGAGCCTGAAAGGTCCATCTTGAGCATTGTTGTGGAGTAGATGTGTTTCTTCATGAAGTCATGGGCTTCGCTATTGTTTTTGCCTTGATGCCTTGAATCGTTCATGGAGTCTCCTCCTGATTGTGGCTTAGAAGAGAGGCCAAAATCGACACCAAAGGCAGCTTGCCCAATCACATCGGTGGCTAGTTTGAGGGAGAAGTCAGAGAAAATGATGTCCTCTTCTTCGTTAGAAGGAATATTTGGAGTTGCAGACTCAATGAATGCTTGCATAGTCGGCACCAATTTGGCTAGGTGGGATGGCTGGTAGACTGATACTATTGTGTTTCTCATTGTAGACCATATTTGATCCCTGTAAGCGAGTTGTGTATCAAACTTTATTCATGTTCCAAACAATGTTGTGTAATCTCATTCACAATGAATCAATTTGTCTTGCCTAGAAACCTATTCTCAAAAACATGGAATGGTTATACAAACTTGCAATGTAGCCTAGTGGAGAGGCAACTAAAATTTCAATAAATCTTGAGCAAAGATAGGTGGTCGTGGCCCTGGTTGAATTCCGATTTGCTGAATTTGGGGTTCAAACATTAGTGATTAAATTGAAGAAATCTCAGCTGTTCATCAAAAAATGGAAGGCCTAGATGGAAGAGAGGGGGAAGTGGTTTATTTTCTTGCAAGAAAACCAAAGGGAGGGTGGATAGTTACTAAAGAGAGAGTTGGCAGGATCTAAACCTTTCAATTTTGGGCGAACTACCTGGTATTTCTACAACTTCATCACTGAAGTTACAACCCCAAATTTTTGTAAATCCAAATTCAAGTTTTTAAGGTTGTGTTTGGATCATGTATTTGGGATGAAATTTGTGGACAAAAAGGGAAAATGAAAAGAAATCACAATTTTACCTTTTCTTCCCAAATCCTAAATTCAAGCATAAAGGGAGGCTTAGGCATCACCTTGTTGATAGGCTGTACTGGCTATGGAATTGTCGTTGTTAGTAAGGTACACAATGATATAGGATTTGAATTAAGAAGCAAGCACTTTGTTCTTTACAAAGGTGGGGGAGACTACCGATCAAAAAAATACATGTGTGTGTGTGTGTGTGTTTGTAATGAAGTCATGATACCTGGTAAAGAAGAGACCCTTCTGATGAAGAGGGGAGGCAGAGATGGGAGAGGGAATGCTTCTATTGGGAATGTCTTTAAATTTCTTAATTCCAACTTCCTTGCAAAGCTCTGCATCTGCTACTATCACCAGTGGCTGTCTACCCATATGAAACCTGCCCCCACAATACAAATCAATATAAATGCCCATGAATAAGTGACAACAGTGGATGGCTTCATGGGAATTTGCTAATCCAATTCAACATTCTGTTTCAGCACTTATACTCAGTTTATTTTGGCAAAAATATTTTTCAATAACTAGTTTTAACGTTTGATATGAAAGAAAACAAAAGTCAATTTATAAAAAAAAAAAAATTATTTGGACTAAAAAAAATTCTACTTCTAAAAAACTTTTTTTTGTGCTTTTAGTCTTGTCAACGCCACCGCTACCAACGCCACCCTCCTACCACCGCCACCACCACTAGTTCATTAGTTTCAAGTTGCAAACAACATAAGAAATATTTAATATTTTATTCCGAAACAAACGGAGTGTTAACTCTCAGATTTATCGAACAATACCTTATTATACAACTAAATAAAAAAAATTAAAAATCAAAGAATAGGCTGAAATTCATTGACTAAATCATGTCTAAAATATGTTTGATGCACTTAAAAACCAAGCAAGACTTGAAAAGCTAAATGCATAACTAAAGTAGAGGAAAATATGTAATTAAGGTACTTAATTATGAACAAGCATGTAAGAGAAATTTAACCTGAAAATAGGACCATATTGGTTGGCAAGGACAGAGAACAAGTCTGGGCCATACTTGGCAAGCAAGGGCAGGTTTCCTAGCAAAGGAAAAGGGATAGGGCCAGGTAACCTCCTGACACCCCAATAGGGTGCATAGAAGAACAAGTACCCCAAAACTGCACCTAATAATAAGCTTAAGGCCAACAACATGGAGGTTGTAGCTGATACCATTGGGGTCCTATTCCTAATGAAGGTGAGTCCTTCCTTCTTCAATTCTTGGAGAATTTCATTCACTAAGTCCATCTGAGAGAGAGAGAGAGAGAGAGAGATAGAATTTTATGGTTGTCACTAAGCAAGTTGATGGAGTTGGTCTTTGTGTTGTGGGTAATCCAATGATGAGACAGGCAAAATGGGGGTGGGGGGGCACCCTTTGTAGATTTTGGGTGGCAAAACTATTTTATTTTTTATAAAATATAAATACATTTTATATTTTATTTAACAATTTTGTCTTTCAATTCTATAAAAAAAGTAGGGATATACAAATAAATCGATCTGCACCGATTCAAATGGTACCATTTGGTCTGGTTTTTTGAAAGGACTGTTAGGTCGTTGATTATAGTTTAATCATCAGATTAAGATTCAAAATAGAATTGTCCCTTTTTTAAAAAATATCTACATTTCGTATTTTATTGAAAATTTTGTTTTTGTAATAGTTGGTATATAATGAAGAATTTAACATGTCCTTACACATTTTATAACAATCAGTTTGGAGAATATTATAAAAAAATTTAAGTATGCTTCTGAATTTTTGGAATGCTTTTATAAAACTGGATAGTATGAATATAGTGATAAAAAAATTGTAATCTAAAATCATAGGACCAAACTATTTGGTTTTGATTCTTGATTCACCTTAAAACAGTAAATTGTGAATTTAGGTGATGTGTTACAACTTTATTTGTTAAAATAAATATGTCCATTTCTTGTGGTTAAAAAAAAAATGGAGAAGACAATGTTGTGTTGCCAACAAAACAATGTGCTGTGCCCACTAATATGTTGATAGCTTTGGCCTTGTTTGTCAATGGGCAAAAAAAGTGAAAAATTCGGTACAAGTAATCATATGACTTTTTTAATTTTTTTAAGTAGAAAATCAAAAAGGGTTTTATTACATCCCCGAAATTAGGGGCTCCTAATCCTCCGAATTTCTATATCAAGGTAAAAAAAAAAAAAAAAAAGTTACCCAAATTAAAAATTAGGGGCAGCAGAATTAGGGGGCACAAACCATTTTTGAATCAAAAAATTAACTAAAATAGTCAATTTATGTATGAGCCCTTAGTGCAGTGAGATTTTTTAGTTGAAGTTGATAGAGCCTTTATTTGACATAAGTTAAAATGGGACTTTTTAACTAAAATAGTTACAAAAGGGTAAAATAAGTTTTTTTACCTCAATAAGACAAAATGTCACATTTAAATTATAATCATTTTATTTTTTCTCTAACAAAAGTCAAAAAAATCTATTCCAAACGAGACTTTTTAACCTCAGACTAAAATAACTAAAATATCAAAAAGCCAAAGCACATCCCAAACGAACCCAGAGTAATGTTCAACCCATAATCTAACTTACAAATTTGCTAACAATAATATATATATATATATATTTGATTGTCGTATTTTTATATTCAAAATGCATTAATTATTATGCGGATCCAGACATTGAGAAGTATCAAAATTATCACGCAAACTCAATTAGCCGTTGAATATGCTGCAATTAAAAGGCAAAACATTTTTGCACCACTTTGTAATCTCAATTATGTCACTTTGTGCTTATGTAACGATGTGATTATATTATAAAATGATATAAATATTACGAATAATTTGTGATAAGAAATATTATTAATTATTTTTTTTAAAAAAAATTATAACATATTATGACATTTGTTATAAAATATTAAAATTTTATTACGTATGTGATGATAAATTGCATATGATATATAAATATATGTATGTGTGCTACTTCCAACAGAATATACTTGTTGACATTTCATAATCTTCCTTATTTAATAGTATATTTTTTCTTTTTTTCTTTTTTTTATCTGAATATATATTTTCTTTTTGCTAAGTATAATATTCGTTGATTTGACTAAATAATTTCTCATTATATTGTTTTCTATCAAGTTCTTAAGGATGCAAAATTCTTAAGGAGAAATAACTTATGCAAATTGATTTTAATTTTTTTTTTTGAGTGTGTGTGTGTGTGTTTTTTTTTTTTTTTTGTTGGAGAAATTTCAGATCAGTAAGACTTAAATTAAGTGATAAACTTTATCAATATTACTAATTAAAATTATAAATTTGTATTTTTATAATTATCTCTTATTGGTAATTTCTCCCCCTCTTTTTCTCTTTTTTTTTTTTTTTTTTTTTTTGATGTTTACAATAGGTTGGAGGAAATTAAAGAATGGGAGACTCCATCATGCAATTGTGACTCATTTGGATTATGAATTTATAAAGAGATTTGTGAGAAGAAAAAATATATAAATAAGGGTTTTTTTTAAAAATTAATTTCCTCTTGCCATTTCTTCTCTCTATAAATTGTTACACAAATTGATAAATCCAAATCCAAACACAATACAAGAAAGTGTTTCATCTAAGAAATCAATTCAAATATTGAAGAAATTAAAAGTCGAAGAAATTGGAAGCAAACCTGAAAATAGGGCCATAGCGTTTGGCAAGGACTGAAAAAACGTCTGGACCGTACTTGGCCATTAAGGGCAGGTGACCTAGGAATGGAACAGTTGGAGGACCGGGTACCTTTCTAACACCCCAATATGGACTATAGAAGTACCCCAAAACCCCTCCTATTAAGGCCAATATGGTGCATATAGATGATACCATAGTGACCCTTGTTAAGGGCAATAGTCCTACTACTATATCCATTACCCTTTGAATCGTTTCACTCACTGTATCCATCACGAGAGAGAGAGAGAGAGAGAGAGAGAGAGAGAAAGAGAGCGCTTTAATTGACAAGGGTCTGAATATAAAGGAGAGAAATGTGGCTACTATATGGTAATTCGCAATAGAGCATCTTCTTGAATAGTTGGTCTTTGTCTGTTTATTGATTAATGAGATTGGCCATATGGTGGGCCCACTTGTAGGTGCATAGGAGATGGAAAAAAAATTACTAATATATGAGGTGAAAGTGTATTTATAATGAGATATAAATGAAAGTCTGTACAGATACAAATATCATTTGTACCTTTCATGAGTTAGTTATTTTTTCTACTTCTCTCAGCTACATGTAATTCTATTTAAAATTAATCAAAATATAATTTTAAATTGAAGATTCGGATCATAAGTTTGATTTTAATTTTTTTTAAAAATAATAACCCGAAACAAAAGAACAAAATAATATAAAATATTTTATTATTCTTATCTATTTGTTTACCTATCTACGTCACTTATCTAATTACATATCATCACTTATTTGTTCACTTATTAGGGGTTGTTTGGAGTATCTTAAATAAATGTATTTTTTATCTTTTTAAACTAAAAAGTTGAGGAAAAAAATATAGATGTTTGGATTAATTTTTTTTACTTTTTATGAAAAAATATGTATTAAAAAATTATATAAATTAATATGTAGGGAAAAATTATGATTGAAAATTGTGCAGCCGTATTTTTTAACTTTTAATAAATAGTGATAATTTTTTAACTCTTTAAATAACTTTTTGACTTTTTAATTTTTTTTTAACTTATCAAATTTCTGTATACATGTCCATATCACAATTAACACCTGTGATCGCTACCAGACACCTGTGGTAGCAGTCCGATGATAGTAGGGTAAACATGCAAATCTAAAATTTTTAAAATAATTATTTATTTTTCTTACCAAACAACTTTATTAATGGTGTCTTTGTTACCAAAAAGATCAATTCTTTTATGTAATGTCATATGATTGTAAAAATAGACTTTATCACATTTAAATCTTTTTAAATTGAATAATGTTATATACATCAATTAGTATATTAATTAGTGTACCAATTGATAATGTGACATAATTTAAGAGATTTTTGGTATTTATAATTTGCTTAATGAGTAGGATCAATAATAATGTTATAATTAGTATTGGTACACTAACTAATTAGTGCATGTAGCACCACCGTTTTAAATTTGAGGAGAGTTTGGATCTAAATTAAATTCAAGTAGAATCTGAACAGGAGGCTCTCACAATTCCACCAAAAAAAAAACCTTGAACTCTATTGTTAGTATAAATAATAAATATGAAATAGAAATAATATTGATATTTTCTTAAGTCTATTGGGAATCAAATATTTTAGTTAAAAAGTCAAAAAAATATTACAAATTATTAAATTATTCTCTCTGTTTTTTTAAACGTCTTTTTGTAAAAAGTTTAAAAAAATATTAAAAATTAAATTCCCAAACTAACCCTAGATTTAACTAAAATATAATTAATTCTATTAGTTTGTACATATTTTTAAATAATTTTTTTTAATCATGCTACGTTTGTTATCCTTGAGAAATTTTTTTTTTTTTTTAAAGTCAAA
This sequence comes from Camellia oleifera, assembly GCA_022316695.1. Taxonomy (NCBI): domain Eukaryota; kingdom Viridiplantae; phylum Streptophyta; class Magnoliopsida; order Ericales; family Theaceae; genus Camellia; species Camellia oleifera. Next base: position 42,979,891 of record CM039319.1, read on the forward strand.
AAGTACAAAACATTGGTTTAGAACAACTTAAGATTGTTGTAAAAATTGACTATTTCAATTAACTTTTTGACTTTTATAAAAAAAAAAATGTATAAAAAATAAATTAATTAATTAACTTTTTTATACTATTTTTTTTTTTTACTTTTTAACTAAACAAATATATTGCAAAAACAACCTTCAATCTCAACCCAACAAAAATTTTGGCCCATATAAGTTAACTTCGGCTCAGCGTGCAGGTTAGGCTCGAGCTCTAGCTAAGCTTGGTCAAATTTTTCTACTCTGAGAGGACGTTTGGGAAGTGGGGTTTGGGCTAAATTAGCCACTAAATGACAAAAGTGGCTAATTTAGCCACAAACGGACAAAAGAACGTTTCAAGCATAGCTGTAACAATTTGACAAGTGAATTTATCATAATACCCTCACATGAAAGAGGGGCGGCAAAGTAAAAAAAAAAAAAATTGAAATTGACGATTTTTTTAAGGAAAGACAAAGAAAGTTGAAAAAAAAAAAAAAAAAAAACATTTTTTTTTTGTTTTTTGTTAAAATATTTTATGAAAATAAATTTAAACTATATTTGATAAAAATATTTTTAAATAATTTTTTTTTTTTGTTATGTATTTGGTTATGATTTGAGTGTAGAGTTGTGAAAGTAGTATGGAATTTCGAGTTATGTATTTGGTTATGAGTTACCTCAATAATTTATTAATTGTGTTTCATTTTATGTGTTTGGTTACGACTTGAGTGTAGAGTTGTTTTTAAATTTAAAATATTAACATTTTAAATTATTTAAATTTCGATTTATGTGTTTGGTTATGAGTTATCTCAATAATTTATTAATTGAGACAACTTTTTATGTGTTTGTTTACGACTTGAGTGTAGAGTTGTTTTTAAATTTAAAATATTAAAAATTTAAATTGTTTACATTTTTTGAATATTTAATTTATTTAAATTTTCTTGTTAAAATATTTTTTTTATTATTTAAATTGATTAAATTTTTACGATTTACATACTTTTTTAATATTTAATTTAAATTTTTCACATTAAATTTTGTAGATTATTTACATTATTTAAATATTAAAATTAAAAGGAAAAATTCCTCATAAGTCCCATATTGAGAAATGTTACTCCATCTAATCCTGAGTGTTTTTTTATAAACCATTTAGTCCTGTTTTTACATCACAACATCATCATCAAAATAACATCAAACATTAAAACGATCAAACATCAAAAAAATCAACAAACATCAAACATCAACAAAATATCATCAAACACATCAACAACACCAAACATTAACAAAACATCATCAAACATCATCAAATATCAACAAGCAAAATTATGAACATCATCAAACGTTGATTTTATTTTGGATTTGCTGTTGAGGAAGAAAATTTGGGAACAAGGAGTTTTTCATAGGTTCTGATACTACACACATTTGGGTGTTGTTGCATAAACATCTCAGACTGCTTTTAATCTCAGACCAATGTACTATTTTCACACTTGGGAACATGCCGATCAAAAAATGCTTACGCAACTATTGGCGTCACAATAAATAAAAAAAAAACATTTACAAAACCCTAAATCATAAAAACCCATTCCAAATTTGATTCACAACACAAATTGGTTCTAAAATTTAGGGTTTCAAAAACTTACGATTAGGACCACCAAGCTGATTCACTGCCTTCTCAAACAAATCGTGAAGTTCAAGCGTCCATTTCAGACGCTCTTTTCCAGACCCATCCGAACCACTCGAACCCATATCGGAATCAAACGTTCTATCAACAACCCTCCTACGCATGGATGATTCAGACAAAAACAGAAAGAGAGAGAGAGAGGGAGTCCGAAGATTTTCGAACAGTGATGATAAATCTGATTGCCGAGCAGATACGATGGGGGACTGCCTATAAAACAGAGAGTGGTGGTTGATTGTGAGATATATTTTCGGAATTATCAAAAGGAAGGGAACGGAGAGAGTCCAGAGATTTTGAAACTCGAGACTTTGAATTTTGTATGTAGGGTTGCAAATCATATCATTCGAATCGTTGTGGGATGATTTCGACGATGGCTTCCGAGGAAGCTTACCCAGAATCTGCAATTCTTTAGGTTGTTGTTTGATGTTTTTTTAATCATTTATTTTGATGTTTAATTGTTATTAAAAAAATCGATTAATCTTTATTTTGATGTTAATGTTATGATGTTTAGTTTCATTTTTTAAAAAAATAAATCTGATGTTTGATGTTTGATAAATAATGTTTGATATTTGATGAATAATTCTAATGATTAATGGTTGAAAATCTGTGTTTGATGTTTGATGCATAATATTTGATGTTTGATAAATAATCCTGACGTTGAATAATGTTTGATGTTTGATGAATAATGTTTGATGACGTTGGTGATGTTGAAAAATGTTTGAATAATGTTGGTGATGTTGAATAATGTTTGAATAATGTTGGTGATGTTGAATAATGTTTGATGTTGGTGATGTTGAATAATATTTGATGTTTGATGAATAATGTTTGATATAAAAAGGCCTATAGTAAGCTTTTAGAGAAATAGGACCTATTAGTCCAACAAAAAACATTCGGGACTAAATGGGTTAACATTCCCATTTTTGGGATTTATTGGTGTTTTCCCCAAATTAAAATTAAAAGGAAAAAAGGAAAAAAAAAAACAGCAATTAACATTTGGCATGTAATTTACAAATAAATAAAACACATGAAAATCTATTTTTGAAATATAAAAACATGAGAACATAAATTACCATTCGCCACGTCTTATTTTAAGGAAATAAATATAAAAATAAATAAGGCAAAAAATAAATAATTAATGTATAAAACAATGAATAAAAATAAATACGGCAAAAAAATAAATAAATAACGCAAAAATTAAATATTACGATTTAAATTTAAAATATTACGATTTTTTTTTAAATATTACGATTTAAATTATTTAAATTTTTACGATTTAAATTTTTATATTATTTAAATAAAATGAAATATTATTTAAATATAAAGATTATATTAAATTAAATTAAAAGTAAATTATTTAAAATACACAGGACAATAAAATAAAACCTCATTTTTTAATTAAGTTTTGTTTTATGTATTTGGTTACGATTTGAGTATAGAGTTGTTTTTAAATTAAAAATATTAATATTTTAAATTATTTTAAAAACGTAAATTAAAGAACAAGAACTAAAAAAAATAAAAAAAAATTAAGCAAAAGTTGGCAGATCGACAACCAATAGACAAAAAAAAAAAAAGCCAAATCCAAACCCAAAAAAAAAAATAGCAAAATAGGCGAAATCGAAACCTAACAGAAAAAAATTAAAATAAAAAATAGCCAAAATATGCCAAATCCAAAAAAAAAAAAAAATTTAAGCAAAAAGCCAAAATTGTAAAAAAAAAAATACCGAAAACAAGATGACATACCAAAAAAAAATTTTTTTCAGCAAATAGCCAAAATTGGAAAAAAAAAAGAAAAAGAAAAAAAACGGAAAATATGCCAAATCCCAACCGAAAATGAAAAATAAAAAAAAATGAAAAAGGGCAATTTGGTCTTTCAACAAGATGACACCTCATCAAAAAGATAAAAAGTCAAAAAAGCTAAAAAGTCCTTCTCAAACCAAGCTTTTTAGCCCCAGACTAAAATAGTCAAAAAAGTCAAAAAACTAAAAAGTCAACCAACTTCCCAAGCGGGGGCTGAAACTTGGCAAGTTGCGGCCCTAGTTTTAGGACAATATAGGAGACTTCTAAACCATCTCTCAATGCTTAAGAGCATCTCTGATAGAGATGTTGAGTGTATGTATGTGTTAGTTGTTAGATAAATAAGGGAAAAATGGAGTTGTTAAAATCATTCAGCGTGTTTGGTTTAAATTTTTTAAATTAAATTTTTTCAAAGTTAAATTTTTTGATTTTCGTATTTTTTTTGTTTTTAATGAATATTTTTAAAATTTTAAACATTTTTTTTACATTTTTAAATTCACCTTACTTAACTAAAAAGTCAAAAAGCCAATTCAAATCCCAAACGAAGGTTATATTGTTTCTTAAAAAAAAATAATCAGTTTGTTTGGTTTCATAACTCATGATTCACTTTTTAGAAAATTAAAATTTTTTGTTTTTCGTAATTTTTTTGTTTTTACTATTTTTTTAAATATTTGAAGTAATTTTTCTTTTAATTTTTAGATACACCTAACATAAATACACTTAAAAAGTATAATAATTGTGAATTTTTTAAAAGAAAAATTCACTAAATACCAAAAATATGAAAAAAAAAAAAAATTGAAAATTCAGTAATGTTTTGTACTCTTGTGAATTTCTTAATTTTTTAAAATATTTTTTTATAAATATTTTATTTTTTAGATATATCTAAGTAAGGTGAATCTTAAAAAGTAAAACAATTACTTAAAATTTTAAAAATATTCACTAAAAATAAAAAAATACAAATAATAAAAAACTCAATTTTTAAAAAATTAAATTCCGAAAATTAAAACCAAATATAGTGGATGATATTTTTAGTAGTATTGTTTGGGGTGTCCTAAATAAGTGCACTTTTTGAATTTTTAGACTAAGGCCAAGTTTGGCATCCCAATATAAGTGCACTTATTTCATCTTTTTATCTTTTTTGAGTCACATCCATCAACATCTCCTTTCTACTTTTTGGCTAAGTTTGGGATGTAGAGAACAATCTAAAAAGTCAAAAAGTTACTCAAAAAGTTAAAAAGTTAACACTATTCACCAAAAGTCAACAATTACGGCTGCACAACTCCCAATTCAAATTTTCCTCTAAAAACTAATTTTTACAATTTTTATTACACATTTTTCCATAAAAAGTCAAAAAGTTAACCCAAACATCCATATTTTCAACCTCGCTTTTTTAGTCAAAAAAGACAAAAAGTGCACTTATTTAGTCTTCCCAAACAAGGCCTTTCTACACATAATACAAGAAAAGTCAAAAAGTGCACTTATTCTAAACTTCCCAAACTTGGCCTAAAAAGTTAAGGAAAAAAATATGGTTGTTTGGGTTAACTTTTTGACTTTTTATAGAAAAATGTGTATTAAAAAATTATATAAATTAGTGTGTAGGAGAAGATTAGGAGTGTGAGTTGTACGGCCGTACTATCGGCACAGCTGAATTGATGCTAAGAAATGATTGGCTACTTTTCGGACATTGCACTAGACGGTGCTGTTCGGCCCGTAGGGGCCATCACGGGTCCTGTTTTGATAATCTGAACCGTCAATGTGTAGAACTTGTCGAGTATTATATGCTTGTAAAAAATCATGTTGGTCGGATGTTGATAGCTATCTGATCAGATTAGTTTTTTTTTTTTCAACCGTTAACTATAACACCATAATTTTTTTATACAAAACTGATTTGATCATGTAGTTAGCGATATCCGATCAATGTGGTTGTTAACAGACATATAGTACTCGACGAGTTCTACACATTAACGGTTCAGATTATCAAAATGAGATCTGTGATGGCTCCTACGAGCCGAACAAAACCGTTTAGTGCATTGCCCAAACATTGGCCAATAATTTCTTACTATCAATTCAATTGCACAGATTGTACAGCTACCAACCCACATTTCTAATCTTCTTCTACACATTTTTTTATATAATTTTTTAATACACATTTTTTCATAAAAAGTCAAAAAGTTAACCCAAACATCTATATTTATTTTCTCAACTTTTTAGTCTAAAAATATTTAAGACATCCCAAACAAACCCTTATATATATCTAAAAAGTAAAAAAATTGTGAAAAAATATTTTAAAAAATTAATAAATACATAAAAATATAAAAAATGTACTGAATTTTCGTATTTTTGTATTTAGTAAATTTTTAAAAGGTTTTTTTTACGAATTTTTTAGTTTATAGTATATTTATGTTAGGTATGTCTAAAAAGTAAAAAAAAAAATTACTTAAAATATTTAAAAAAAATCAGTAAAAATACAAAAAATACAAAAAAATAAAAAAATAAAATTTTCTAAAAAGTGTTTTTAAAAAAATGAAACCAAGTAACTTTTGCAAATTTTAAAATCATTGATAATTGTAATAAGTCTTTTTAACAAGAGAGAGAGAGAGAGAGAGAGAGAGAGGGGTTTGACGATTAATGAATTTTTTTTTTACTCGAATCCTTACAAAATATATTAAAGTGGGTCTTATTCAGCGTCTTTGATTTGAGTTTTTTGAATAAAATTTTTTGAAAATTAAATTTTTTGGTGTTCGTATTCTTTTATTTTTAGTGAATATTTTTTAAATTTTAAACATATTTTTTACTTTTTTAGATACACTTTAGTTGTATCTAAAAAATAAAAAAAAATTGTGAAAAAATATTTTAAAAAATTAATAAATACATAAAAATATTAAAAAATGTACTGAATTCTTATATTTTTTGTATTTAGTGAATTTTTAAAAAAAAAAATTTACAATTTTTTTACTTTTTAGGTGTATTTATGTTAAGTGTGTCTAAAAAGTAAAAAAATTGACTAAAATATTAAAAAAATTCAGTAAAAACAAAAAAATAAGAAAAATAAAAAAATAAAATTTTCTGAAAAATATTTTCTAAAAAATAAAAACAAACAAGCTTTGTTTTTCTTAATACACACTGCAACATTTCTATTGCAACATTTACACACTCCCCAAATTAACAAATCATAAGTTGGGTCACACTGTTATTACTTTTTTACATTTTAAAATCTCTAACAAATCATAAGTTGGGTCACACTGTTATTATTTGAAAAATGATTTGGAGCTCTAAAACTGTTGGTATTAATGGCACTAATTTCCTATTTTGGTAACTTTGTTTTTTTTTTTTTTTTACCTGATATAGAAATTCGGGGCATTAGTGCCCCTGAATTTCGAGCTCCATATCGGAGCTGTATTACTTTTTTACATTTTAAAATCTCTATCGCATATGCTTGTACAATTTTGGATACTAAAAGGTTGTTTGGGGTATTCTAAATAAGTATATTTTTTTATTATTTTAGACTAAAAAATTGAGCAAAAAAATATGGACGATTGGTTTAACTTTTTGACTTTTTATGGAAAAATGTGTATTAAAAAATTGTATAAATAAGTGTGTAGGGAAAAATTTGGTTTGGGGTGTCTTAAAAAAGTGTACTTTTTATCTTTTTACGAAAAGATGTGCAGAAAAGTAGAGAGGTGATGTGATGAAAAAAAGATAAAAAGATAAAAAGATGGATTATATAGTATATGCCAAACCAGGCCTAAGATTGGGAGTTGTGCAGCCGTAATTTTTGACTTTTAGTGAATAGTGATAACTTTTAACTTTTTGAGTAACTTTTTGACTTTTTGACTTTTTGATAACTTGTCAAACTTGGCCTAAATTTCTACTTAACTCAACTAAATAAAAAACATAGCCTATAGATATCGTTTGGAAGTGGGTTGGCTTTTTAATTTTTTGACTTTTTTGACTATTTTAACCTGGGACTAAAAAGCCTGGTTTGGGAAGGGCTTTTGACTTTTTTGACTTTTTTATGAAAGAAAGAATGTAATGATTATGGATTGGATGTGATATTTTATTTTATTGAGCTAAAAAACCTATTTTGTTTTTTATGACTATTTTAGTCAAAATAGCCCCAAAAACTTCTTCCCAAACAGAGGCTAATATATGTTTGGTTTGATTTTTTAACAACTATTTTTAAACGAGTTTTCATTTATCTTTAATGATATTTTTTTTTTAACATTTTTTAATCCTTTTTTATTTTTAAATGCAATTAATGTAGATTTTTTTTTTTTTTAATGTAGATGTTTCTAAAAGATTTTAAAAAATATCAAAATTTGAAAAAGTTTGCTAAAAATATAAGAAAAAATTGAACAAAAATATGTGTATTTGTATACAGATTTTTTTTCATATTTTAGTCATTTTCTTAACTTTTTAGAAATATTAAAATTAAGTATATCTAAAAAATAAAAAATAATAATTAAAATATTAAAAAAAAATTCAATAAAAATAAATGATTACCCATTTCAGCTTTTGAAAAATTAAAGTGAATACGATAAAAGAGGGGCATCGGACTTTTGAAGTTGAACAATCTTGTCATGAAATGACCTAAAAGCCCATGTGAATCATAGGTTAGTTTAGGGCGTTACGTGAGTATATTTTTTATCAATTAAAATATATTATACTTTTTTATATTTCTTAATTACTCAATATAAATTTGTGAGCCTCACTCTCTCTATCAATCAAAATATTATTGGAGTACCACGTGACTGATATCCAAAATCAACCAATAACTTCTTCTTAAGTATCGCCGAATGATTTTTCAAAAGTACTGTAATTGATGGAATGAATAAAATTTATCATTTGATATTGGACGATGAAAGAATAACAATAAACATAACATTTGGTGATTGATGAGAACATTTTATATAATACCTTAAGACCATCTAATAAATTTTCGTCCAAAAGAGGGTTGATGAACCTCAGTTTAATTTATATTCTTTTATTCATAGATCATTACATGTTCATTATTTAATTTTTAATCTTATCAGCCGGCAATATTCTTCTTCAAAAATGCTACTGTTCTTTCCATGCTTTGTCCAAGCAGATGAGAATATCCTTTGTTTGGCATGAGACTCTCCGGATTGGGGATTCCCTTTTTGTGAGTTTTGTCTTCTAGTAGTATTATATTGGATCATAACCAATAATGGAGCTAAAAAATTAAATTAGAAGGACACTTATTGATTATAATATTAAAAAATTTTACAAAATATTTCACGTAAATTTTTACGATTGATTTCGAGAAACATCAAAAACATAATGTTATTTATAACTAGTGTATCATGGACAATATAAAAAAATATAGATATAAGTCTTAAAATAAATTATATAATGATAAAAAAAAATTTTATACAAAATTTGATTAAAAATTCAATATAATGATAATACCACGTCATCATTAGTATGTGATATCACCAACTAATAGTAAATAAACACATAGAAAGTAAACCTCACATATTAAATGTAACTAACAATTAAATAAATTTTATATCTTTATAGTGAGACTACTTATACTTTCATATCAATAATAATGGCATCTACATTCAATAAATTTTATAAAATTTTCATAGATAATATGGTTTATAATAGTCTTTTCATTTTTAATCAAAATAACCATTATTGTTCTCATAATTTTTAAAATGTCATTGACATTTCTCTAATAATATTTTGTAATTTTTTTTTTAAATCTTTTTTTTTATATTTGCAAAAAAAAAAAATCTCAAAATCCAGAGGGCACGTGACCCCCTGGTCCCTTCTTCCCTCCGCCACTGATCATAACCTAGTATACATTAATTAATTACAAGATTATAATAATTTTGGTCAAGAGTATGGATTAAATCATTGGGAAATTTTAATATACACACTATTGAAAATTGTGTATCATATGCATCTCTAATTATGTTATTTTCTTTTTTAATTATAACTAATTTTCTTCTTTAGTTTTGACATTATTTTACTTATAACTCATAAATTTTTTAGTTATACTTCATGTTGTGTTTAGTTATGACAATTTTTTTTTAATTATAACTCAAAAAGTATAAAATTATATCATTTTTTTTTTAATTATAAAGTATGTATGTACTATAGCGTTTCCCTTAATCATTAATGTACATTATTACCTATTTTGTCTATTATTTTTTGACTTCTTGTTTTGATCTTCTTACTTGATGGCAATTCCATTGGGAATTGAGGGTTTTTTTTTTTTTTTTAATTTTTGTAAAAAGATATGTAAAAAATTAAAAAAATTAATTAATTAACTTTTTTTATTAATATTTTTTTACTAAAATTCATTATTTCCAAAATGCAAACAAAATGTAAAGACACATTTATAATTTCATAAACATTGATGAATCTTAATTCATGCACTTTTTTTTTTTTTTTTCATACAATCACATTCATACGATATGATTTTAATTTAATTTTAAAGTTAAAGATTGTATAGATTTATCAATAATGTACAAGCGTTTGATTTCATTAAAAAAAATTTAAATGAAGTTTTAAATATTGTGTTCCTTGTTTTTTCTAGCTTAAATAGTTTACATTTCTTCATAAATATAAAATTGTCATGGAATAGTGTGTGGAATCAAATTCCTACTCAAAAAGTAATTTCAAATTAAGGAAATGTTTGGAATGTTTTAAATAAGTATATTTTTTTGACTTTTTATAAAAAAAAATGTATAGAAAAGTAAAGAAAGTGGGTAAAAAAGTAAAGAGAAAATGTTGACAGATATTAATAGAGGTTAATTGATATGACCTAAATAAGTGTATATATGGAGAAAAAAATACACTTTTTTAGTGCATGCCAAACGAATACTAAGTAGGTCATAATAAAAATTTAAGGGTAAATTACAAATATGCTCATTGAGGTTTAATTAAAATACGAATCATCTCCTGTAATTTTGAAAATTATATTCCACCTCTTGAGGTTTCTAATTTCACAACAAATTACCCATTTTATTAATAAATCATTAGGTCAATAAAAGTTTTTAATGATGTTAGAAATATATTTTAATTAATAATTTAAGTAATTTTATTATTGTATAGGAAAGTATTATGAATTTTATTTTTTCAGTTAATTCTATTAAATAAAAAAATTCTGACAAAGGTATATTTGTAATTTTTCAAATTATAAGAAACAATCTATACTTTTTTAAACAAATCTTAGAAAATGCATTTATAATTTACCTAAAAATTATTTTCCAATTTCAATTTGATCCGAATAATACAATGCTAAAAACCCAATGTTGTTCCTTTCGAGATTTTGGCTAGGATGTTTTGCTTACACAAACTTACTCCAGAAAACAAAAGGATTTGGCTTCTCTCCCGTCCGATGACGAACTGAAGGGTGTTGTTGAATCCGTAGAGGCCTATCATGGGTCTCGTTTTGATAATCTGAACCGTTCAATCTATAAAACTCATTAAGTACTATAAATCTATCAAAATCACATTAATCGGATATTAATAGTTACGTGATCAAATCAATTTTGTATAAAAAATGAACGATAAAAAAATAAACGGTTAACAGAAATATGATTCGATAAAATAGCTATCGATATCCGATTGACGTGACTTTTTACAAACATATAATACTCGACTAATTTTACATATTGAATGGTTTGGATTATTGAAACAGGACCTGTGGTGGGTCCTTATGAACCCAATAATACCCTCCAATCCGATCACGAACTAAAAAGAAGTCAATCCCAAAATAAAAATAAAAAATAAGTTCAACAATCATAACAGACCCTTACATTAATTAAATTCTTCCAAACAACGTCAAAGATGCCAATCCCAAATTTTCGCCAATTGTTGTATTCCAGCTTCTTTTTTTCTTTTTTTCTTTTTTTTTTTTCAAGAAACTTGACAATATGTGGAATTACTATTTCAGCTATACTCTATTTTTAATATTTTTGTTTTTCACCAAGAACTTTTGCAAATGTGGCATATTATAATGATTCAACCCTTAATTTTACTTTCCTAATTCAACCTCTATTGATATGGAAGTGAGGAGGTTGAAAATGAGAAAGAGAGAAGTGTGAGCCCGCTTCACATGAGGGTAAGGCATGTCATTATATATGGAATTGAGGGGACAAAATTAAGGAATATAGCATCACTCATTTAATTAAAGAGGAATCAAAATTTTCATCTACCCAGTTCCTTACTGATGTAGATTGTTTGGCCATATAATTTTTGAAATTGCTCAACAAATATGGCAAAGGCAAAAGTTGCTGGTAGACAATCCGCAAGTGTCATTTTATAACTCATTAGTCAACGTGTGTAGAGATAAAACAATTCGTACTCAGAATGGCGTGAAATTTAGTTGAGACACAAAAAATGTCATAATAGACCCTAATGATAGATTTTAAGAAAATTTAAACGTTTAGGTTTTCAATTTCTCAATTTTGTCATTTTAGAAAATTATTTTTTCATCTATAATTTGGTCTAGACGAATTCAATTCTAGCTAGATTTTTTTTCATTACATTTCTTTTTTATTATAGTTTTTAGATTTGAGCTTAACTCAAATCTTTTCATTTTTTATAATTTTTATATATTTTTTTTTATTTACACTTGAGTATTTTCTGATTTGTTTCCTAATTTAATTAGGGCTTCTTCTTAGTAATAATGATATAAGCCTCAGGCAATTCAACTTTTGATTAATAATATACAATTTCATTTGAGATTTCCCTATTACTTCCGGTGCCGTCATTTGATGTGTCCCAGTTGATGTTAGAAATTGGAGTCTGAGCAGCTTGTTCCTTTAGAACGTTAGCATCATCTTTAATTTTCTTATCACTTATTGCTAAAAATTTAAATGAAAAGTGCTCATTTGAGGACCACGGAAGCAATGAATAATGATGGGCTAGTCATATTAGATTTGCATACACATATCTTAACCAAGCTCTATTCTCTATAAACAAAATCTCTTGGACCGGAGCCCGGCTAAAAGGATTGAAAAACTAACTGCTGGACCATGAAAGACTTTCTTTTTGGTAAGACAAATATATGCATTGGGCCAGTTCATATGTTAACAAATAACATCTCGGGTGATTCTGTTTGTACCCAAATAGTAATTTAGTATGCCTAACTAAACTTTTGAAATTTTAATTCCTATTATACCTTAATATAAATTTATTAATATGGACAATACATATTAAATTCTAAAATAAAATATTATTTTTTTCTCATAGTATACCTTAATTATTTATACGTATTCAATTAAAAGGATTTTAGGATTCATGGAAGAACTGGGTTTAGAGCCACAAAGTTTTAAAACTTTGACGACTTGGTAAGTCCTTTTTTCTTTGGCTAAAATTTCAATCAATGTCTTGTTTAATCTGTAAAACTTTAAACCATATACGACCTGTTCTAGTTAGAATTTCTTCACCAATCCACCACAATCTTTATTTCACTCAAATCCATTCCTTTTCAACATCATCATCACTCGAAACTACTCCAAATCAACACTCATTCATTCCCAGTAACTTACTTCATAAAGATTTAAATAAATCAATTAAGAGAAGAAAAAGCATTTGATCACCTCCAGAGCCACAACAAACAATTGATGCAGTAGCTTTTTCTTAAAGTGATAGTACAGTGATAACGAAACGTGTTCCAAGCAAAGCGGGTCGGACTGATCCACACTTCTCGAACCGGTATCTGGATGATCAAACCCACCAGAGAACCTGCACACGAGTTCAACTGGGGAACAGGGAGTCCCCCAGCGAACCCTCCGATGAGCAAGTTAAAGAGAGAAGTAAAGTGTAGAGATGAATTAGAGATAGAAAGCTTAACCTTCTTCTTGTCTTCAACGTTTACTTATATCCTTTCGTAATCATTTCGTTGTCCCTTCCGACCTGTCACCTTGGCCAAAAAACTATGTTGTAGCTTACCTTGTTCAGGGTGAGGGCGTGCTGTCCCGACGGAGAGGTGTTGTTGTAATAAATGCAGTGGGGGGCTGCATTAATGGGGATGTGCAGTGGCAATAACTTTATAGATCTTTGTCTGCTGATGTGGCTTGGCCTTTACCTACCATGTGTCTGAATATCATTGGTCCTTCATGCCATGTTGACTTCCAGATGGTGTTGGGCCTTATCAGTTGGGTTATGTATTGGGCCCTAAGTGGTGGGCTTAAGTTGTTCATGGTGGGTTGTAGCCTTTATGGGCCTACCCATGTCAGTAGTCCCCTATTCCCGAGTGCAGCTTTAGTCCAACGAAAGGAATAATGAAGAAAATGAGGGTGGTTAGAGATCTGCAGGGGGGATGGGGGGGGCCAACCGATAGGAGTGATCGAGTGTAGGGGCCGATCAGGAGGAGAGCCGACTGCGGGGGGTCGCCGAGTGGAGGGACCGACCACGAGGGGGACCGACCACGAGGAGGGCTGACCACGAGGGGTAACCGAGTGGAGGGACCGACCATGAGGAGGGCTGACCGTGAAGGGTAGCCGAATGGAGTGACCGACCACGAGGAGGACCGACCACGAAAGGTAGCTGAGTTGAGTGACCGACCATGAGGAGGACCGACCACGAAAGGTAGCTGAATGGAGTGACCGACCACGAGGAGGGCCGACCGGAGAGGGGGAAGTGTCAGGGGCAGGGCTCGAGAGGCGGCGGGTCACATGGTGACTTGAAGTGGAAAAGACAGGGTAGGGGAAGGGTGCAGTGAATCGTGGTCATACACGTGGCATCATCTCGTGGTGGGGGAGGTTAGGCGTTGGGCCAGAGATGAAACGATAGGTCATAATGAGTGTTGAAAAGACAGTTTTGGCGGATGGTTGAAAATTTTTCAAACTGGCGGCAATTAATTGGGACCCTTGGAATACAGGCAAGTCTTGGGCTTTTGGGATTATATGTTTTACCTACCTTTTTTCGACAAATCAAAACATTCCAAGTGTAAACTCCTTCGTTGCTGACGATACGCCCCCGCAACACTTCTTGAATTTTCTCGCGCCCGCATCCGAAACGATTCGAAGATATACGAGAGAGATGGCACAAGAGAAGGCAACCACCGCAAGGGTTGATCCTCTAGGGAATAATGACGCGGTTGACCTGGCGGAACAATATAGGAGGGAGAGGCAAGTGGAGAAGTTAGAGGAGCCAGAGGGTTTACCTCATCCGTCGACAATGATAGCGGCTCCGAAACCAATTAGCCAGGCTGAGCCAAATCACTGGCATACAAAGGCCGACAAGTCGACCGTTACGACAGAGGAGTTGGAGGATATGCGGAAAAAATACCAGGTGCCTGAAAAAATAGAGTTGATGCTACCGACAGCAACGGAAAGGCCATCCGACGCCCGGCCGGGGAAGTTTGCCCTCTATGAGGAGGTGTTGAAGGGAGGGTTAAGGTTGCCGCTTCCATAGGTGGTGGTGGATGTCCTCAACCGATTGGAAATGGCGCCAAGCCAACTAATGCCCTGTAACAACCCTCGTACAGATTACTGATTAATTACTGATTACTGCTAAATTAAGACTGATTACGACTGATAATTGGATTAACTGAAATACTAAACAGACTGATTGGGAACTGGAACTGAATTGACTGAGTGTGTCTATTGTGTTGCACTTCTATCTATTCGATTGTTTAAATATCTGTTTGTGTTTTTATATTTAAATTGCAAATTAAAGGCCTTATCGGCGGCCGAACTGAAAATTGTTTAGTGTTTCTTGATCAGTAGGATTTTTGTGATTTAATGGTAAATTTATCTAAAATGTGGTTAGGTATGATTAAATTAGATTAAAAGAAGCTAAACGTGTAAGTTGCCTTAATTACCAAAATGCCATCAAGTGGGCCACTAACTTAGACACACATTAGAGACATGTATTACACTTGAACAACCTCATTTCATCAGCTTTACCTCTTGCTCTAGCCGACCAAATAAGAGACTTAGAGAGAGAGGAAGTGAGGGCCTTGAGTTCACTTGTAGAGTTGCTTGGAAATTGAAGGATTTGAGGCATACATTGCATAATTGGGCTTGTTCTTCTTGCATACAAGACTTAGGTAAGGATTTCAACCCTCTAATGGGTGGGGTTAGACTAATTCTTGCATGGTTCATTCTAAATTAAAGAGTAAGACATGAAATGGTTCGATAGTGTTGAGTTATAACTTAATTCATGCATGCATGCTTGTATTGATGCATGTTGAGTTGATTACATGGCATATTGTTAACATGCAAGCTCATATTCATGTATAAGTCCATGTTTTCATCTTGTTTTGAAGATATGAGCTCATTTAAGCAAGCTTTGAAGCTTTAATTTGATTTGAATCCATGCATGTTGCATACTCTCCATGTTCATGAAAAATAGGTTTGAAAATGGTATCAATTGACTCACTCTTGGGCTTTGAATTCACAAATTGAGCTTTAAAACTTGTTATACATTGAGTTTGGATGTATTTTCCAGAATTTGGGCCCAAGGGGTCGAGTTTTGGGTGAAAGAATGCTTGGTTTGAGCTTGGAAGGCAAATCTAGAAATTCCAGATTTGGCTTCTTCGCTCGAGCGAAGGATTCCTCGCTCGAGCGACCAACGATTACTCTGAGCTATGCTCGAGCGAAGGATTGGTGGCTCGAGCGTAAAATTCGAGCATCCAGTATTTTTACTGTTTCATCAGACCGCTCGAGCGAAGGATTTCTCGCTCGAGCGAAGCCTTTAATTTTGGAAGCTCGCTCAAGCGAAGGAAGGCTCGCTCGAGCGACGCTCCTATTTTCAGCAAGTTTTGCAAAATGTTTTCTAAGTGTATTTTTGCATCCTCATCCCATTCTAGACATTCTTAGGCCTAGTTTAAGGCATCTTAATGAGGATATTGATGTAGAACACACCGAGGCAATTTAGGGATTTAATTATGATATCTCCCGACTATGTAGCTTAGTGTGTGTGCAACCTGTGAATTGTGTAGGGTTGGCGACTGGGGAGACACGCTCTAGCATTTTGTAGCCCGAACTCTGTGAGTAACAATTGTGTAAAGATATATTCAAAATGATTATCTTTCGAATACTGAACTGTTTTCTGAACTGGTATTATTTACTGAATGAATGTATGTCCTTTATTTCTGAACTGTACTGTGGCGTCCTTAGCACCTACTGTTACCTACTGTTACTGTTACAGAGATCTCTGTCGGTTCCCTCGTGGAACCAATACTGTTTACTGATTGATGGCCATCATTATTGTTCGGTCTTTAAGACCTACTGTTTACTGTTATGCTAATGGATGTACCACATATGACTGAATAACTGTTCTGACTGAAAGACTGTTTAATGAACTGTTTTCATTACTGTAAGGACATTTCATTCTTAACCTCTTTACATGTTATGTTATTCACTGGGCTTTAGCTCACTGTTTATATATATATATATATGTAGGTGCTCAGCCACCAGACCGGAGCTAGGAGCAAGGGTTAGACTCCAGTTTTGTCAAGCCAGCCTACGTGCCTCACTGCGAGGTTCCGAGTTGCCATGTTATGGCTTAGGGGTGTTTTAGTATTTCCCCTTCTGTACTGTCTCACTGTTTTGTATAGACTGAATGCTTACTGTACTGTTATCAAGGGATTAGGTCCATGCACTGTTTGACTGTACATTTTGTATAGACCGTACTGTTGAATGTATGAATGCATGAAAAATCTTTTTGGCATACAGACTGACACAGCTCAATGGACATTATTTATTTACTGTATTAGCTTCCGCCAGGCCCTGAACTCTGTTTTTACTGTTCTACTGTTAAGCAAGCCTTCGGTAATCTCGGATTACTGGCCGGTTACGGTACTAAACCCATAGGGCCGGGTTTGGGTCGTGACATGCCCAACGCATGGAAGATTGTACTGGCCTGTGCAAGTGCGTGGCCAAAGGCGAATGAGGGAGCGGCCATGACGGTGGACAAGTTTTTTGCCTGTTATAAGGCCTCGGGCCAGCAAAAAACTTGGGTCACCTTGCAGGCGGCGGTGGGAAGGGATTTGGTGGCAAGGCTGCCATCATCAATTAAGGAATGGAGGCCACGGTGGTTCTACGTATCCACGAACGGCGGAGTTGAAGTACGCACGGTGTGGAGAGTACCCACCAAGTCTATGGAGCCAAAGTTGGGGGCGGCAGCGGAGGAGAGAGTGAAGAAGGTGAAGGCATGAAGGGAGAAGAAGGGCGTCAAATGGGACGACCTCGTTCAGCCATCAGCTTTGTTTGCCGCAAGGTTGGGCCCTTAGCCGACCGATGGGGATTTGGCCCCGACAGAGCTTGAGGCAAAAAGGAAAGCGCAAGAGGCGGAGGACCGGGCCAATTTTGCCAAAGCCAATAAGTTCAAAGAAACGCAGTTAGGCCCGCCACCAAAACCAGTCACGAGGGAAAGAATTCGACCGCGCTCCAAGCCGCTGGGGGAAAAAGACTTAGGCAGTTTTGAGCCGCGACCGCCCCCCGTTGATCCAGTGAAGGAAAGGACAAACAAGGAGGGGGAGGTCTTGAAGAAGAAGAAGAAGAAGAAAAGGAGGGTTCGCCTTGAGGGGGCCTCAGGTGAGTCTGGGTTGAAGAGGGTGAGGGTTGGAAAGGAGGTTACCCCTATGGTAGAGAAGTCGACCGCAATAAGGGAGAAAGGAGTGGAGGTGACCCTAGAAAGTGTGGTTGTCCCAGACATGGAAGAGGACAAAGGCCAAGGAGGCCAGGAGGAAAAAGAGCACCTGAGTGCCATACCTAAAGTGCCAGTGAAGAGTGGGTCAGCTGGTCTTAAGGAAGTGATGGTGCAGCAGCCACAGGGGGACCCTACGCCCCAAGGAGAAGGGGCCAGGCTGACGACTGCTATCTACCACGCTCATGCAGTGGCTGGGCGGCTGAAGGGAGAAGAAGGCCCAGCCAGGGCGACTGCAGATCGCCTTGTGGGGATTGTGGACAACGCAGCGGTGCGCTCGATGGCCAGGCTCAATGAGGCTGAGCTGCTGAGGAAGTTGTGCTCTGCCCAAATGGAGGTGACCACCTTAGCAGGAGCTCTGCTGAGAAAGGTGGCGGCTGGGAAGACCAAGTTGGAGGAGGCGAAGGCCCAACTTGCAAGTTTGAGGAGTGAAACTGCGGAGTGGCGGAGGACCGCATGGAGCATTTGTGCAAGGGGGTTGGAAGAGGCTGAAAAGGCCAAAAAGATAGAGGTACTGGCGATCGTGCAGCGCAATGTTGCCGCGTGACCCCATGCTAAGCTGCTCGCGGTCAAGTTGAAGCTAGAGGACGAACGCCGCAAGGTAGTGTCGCTCGAGCTCCAGTTGGCTGGCGAGCAGAAGAAGCTAGGGGATGCTCAAAAAACCTGCACGGTCGCCACCGAGCGGTTTGAAGAAGCTATAACCAGCAATGAAGAGCTGCGTGCCTAGCAGATCAAAGAAAAGGAAGAAGTAGACTTGAAGATTGCTGGGCTGCAGAAGAAGCTGGAAGATGAGCACGCCAAGGCCATTGAGGAGAAGGCGAGATTGGAGAAGGAGTTAGAGGAGGAAAAAACCAAGGCCGCCTCTGAAAGGGCAGCATACCCCTATCTGTATGTCGCAACAGTGGAACAATTCAAGGGGTCTGCGGAATTTTAGATGGCGATCGATGCCGTAGTCGCCAGCAACTTGGCAAGCGAGGTGTCTGGGGGGGCGGGCCCGTCGGGAACGACCGCTGGGGGCAGGACTGAAGCAGAAGTTATTGAGAGCTTCCAGCGGTCGGACTTCTACAAACACGAAATGGCTGAGTTCTAGGATAGTGGTTGGAAGATGTTCAAGCGGAAGGCAGAAGAACTATTCCCAGACTTGGACCTAAGTGGTGTACAGATTGATGAAGATGACGTGGCCCAGACCCCCCTAGGTAAGGGCGTTGAAGAAGAAGACCTCGTTTCAAGTGAGGAAGAGTGATTGGTGTGAGTTGTATAAGTTTTTTGTTTTTTGTTTTTTTTTTTTTTTTGTTTTATTGTTTTGGGTTGCTGTAAAGAACGTATGTACAAGTTTGTGAATAAATAAAATTTGAGTTGTGTTTTCATTCTGTTGTGTTTTCATTCCATTGTTTTTGCTTATGTATCTGGGATGAATGAAAATGTTGACTTGAAACTCAATGCAAAGCCAAGGGTGAAATGAACGAAAAACTGAATGCAAAGTAAAGTTAAGAAGAACGCAATGCTAAGTGAAGTTGAACTTGTAAGAAAAAGTCCATGCAAAGTGAAGTTGAAAATGTAATAAAATTATAAGTTTGTGTTTGCCACATTGCTGTCTTTATTTTGGTGAGTCTGAAGTGAGCGATGGGGGGTTGATTCAAGTTAGGCTTGATTGGTAAAGAAAGAGTAAGAAAATAATTTGACTTGTAAAGAAAACATGTAAGAATGTCAAAGATGTGGAGTTTCAAATCATTCCCAAAAATGAAGTTTTAAATCATGTTACAAGAGTTTTAGAATTTGACTAAGTGAAGAGTAGTGTAATAGCATGGACCTAGGATGTTGACCAAGCGTGTCTACTAATGCCACAAGCATGAATTCTGCATGAATGGCCTTGACCGAGTTCTGCATGCGTGCTCAGTTGGGGTCAAGCTATGATTAACTAACTTAGCAAATAATTCAGTGGCTTGAAATAACTCAGGCTGGCTGAGGCTGCGTCGTGCTCAGTCTGGCTGAAGCTTGTCATGCTCAGTCTGGCTAAGGCTAAGTAGGCTCGGTCTGACCGAGGCTTTTATACTCAACCTTGCTGAGGCTTTGTATGCTCGGTCTGGCTGAGGCTTTTATGCACAGTCTGGCTGAGGCTTGTCATTCTCGGTCTGGCTAAGGCTAGGCAAGCTCGATCTGACCGAGGCTTTTATGCTTAGCCTTGCTGAGGCTTTGTATGCTCGGTCTGGCCGAGGTTTTTACGCTCAGTCTGGCTGAGGCTTGTCATGCTCAGTCTGGCTGAGGCTTTGTATGCTCAGTCTGGCCAAGGATTTTATGCTCAGTCTGGCTGAGGCTTGTCAAGCTCGGTTTGGCTAAGGCTGGGCAGGCTCGGTTTGACCGAGGCTTTTATGCTCAGCCTTACTGAGACTTTGTATACTCAGTCTGGCCGAGGTTTTTATGCTCAATCTGGCTGAGGCTTGTCATGCTCAGTCTGGCTGAGGCTTTGTATACTCAGTCTGGCTAAGGCTGGGCAGGCTCGATCTGACCGAGGCTTTTATGCTCAGTCTGGCTGAGGCTGCAATCAGAGCGTTATTTGAAAAATCACACACATATTTGGAATATAAGCTTGTCATCATTAAAGTGTAACCCATTTGATCAGGAATTTACATCACATGAGAGAAGGATGAGAACAATAAAGTGTGCAAATAGCCAAAAAGGAAATACAGCAAAAGATTGATACAAGAATTGAACTTTTACTGAAAATAGCGCTTCAAGTGCTCGGCGTTCCATGGGTGGGGGAGATCTCGACCTTCTATGTCCTGAAGCTGGTAAGTGTCTGGACGAGGTCTGGCTTTCACGACGTAAGGTCCCTCCCACTTGGCTGCCAGTTTGCCCTCGGTCAGATTTTTAGTGGCAGGAGTTACTTCTCGCAAAACAAGGTCCCCCACGGCGAAGTCCCCTGGTCTGACTTTGTGGTTGTAGTGTGCTCGCATTTTCTGTTGATAGGAGGCCCGTTTGACAGCAGTGGTGTGACAACCCTCACCACCATTTACTGATAATACCACTAATTAGTGCTAATCTATGATTAAGCATGTTAATTGACTGATTGACTGAAATTCTGAATGGACTGATTGAGTGTATTAGTTTAATTCCGTATCTGTCTGTTTGACTGCTAAATTATCTATTCATGTTTTGTGTTTTAAACTGTAAGTTGAAGGCCTTATCGGCGGCCGAATCTGAAATTGATTAGTGTTTTATGCTAATTAGAATTTATGTGATTTTATGATAAGTTTAATTGAAATTTGGTTTGGTATGATTAAATTAGATTAAATATTGATAAATTATAAGAGTTGGACTTATTTTCACATTTGCCACCTAGTGGACTTATCTAGGCAACCCCTCTCCACTTCATACATGTTGATACAACATTTCTTCAGCCTATTTCCTTGACAAAACCGACTAGGAAGAGAGCGTTAGAGAGAAGGAAGTAACTTCAACAAAATTGGCTTAGAGGCTTAGGAAAATTGAAGAATTCTTTGCATATTGAGCTTCTACACTTGAAATTGATGACCTAAGGTAGGATATTCATCATTTAATTTGTGAATCCAAGTTCTTTCTTGCATGGTTCATGGAAGTCTAGTGAGTTAAGTCTAGAATTGGCTTATTGTGTTGAATTATGAGTTAATCTATGCATGCATATGCATATATTGAAGTTTTGAAATTGTTTCATGAAAATTGTTGCATGCATGTTCATATTTTGGGTCTTGATCCATGAACTCACCATGTTTTGAAATTAAATCTTGTATTTGATCTTGGTTTAGCACATTGGAGTTCCAAGGAACCCATACATGTGTTGAATTTGCATTGTTCTTCATGTTCATGAAACTTCTTTGAAATTAGATTTAATTGAACTACCTTTGGGCTTTGATTTCTCAAATTGAACTTCAAAACATGTTATATTATGCGTTTTGAAGAGTTTTCTAGAACATTAGCCCAAGAGGATCGAAATTTATGCATTAAAAGTTGATTTTGAGCTTGAGGTTCAAATCTGGAATTTCCAGATTTTGGACCCACGCTCGAGCGAGGAACTCCACGCTCGAGTGTACAATCTGAGATCATGCCGTCCGCTCAAGCGAGTAAAGTGACGCTCGACCGTGAAATGCGTGTATCTAGTACTTTGCATGAGTTTACAGTCCGCTCGAGCGAGAGAGTTCATGCTCGAACGAGGACTTGTGTCTCACGCTTGAGCGGGGATCGAGCGCCCGTCGAGCGTGAATTTTGAGCATCCAGTATTTTTACTGTAGCTTGCAGTCCGCTCGAGCGACGGAAGTCACGCTCGAGCGGAGCTCCTTTGTCTGCATGTCCACTCGAGTGAGACCCCTATTTTCTGAAAATTTTGAAAAGTGTTTATAAGTACATCTTTGCATCCTCTTTCCATCCTAGGCATTCCTAGGCCTAGTTTAAGGCATTTTAATGAGGATAATGCTATAGAACCACACTGAGTCTAGATAGGGACTAAGTTATTGTTTCCCAAATGTGTAACTTAGTGTGTGTTCATCCTGTAACTGTGTAGGGTTGGCATCTGGAGACGTACTTTAGCTTATCTGTAGCCCAGAACTCTGTGAGTAACAATGTTGTAAAGATATGTTCAATTGAGATTACTTTCTGAACGGATGACTGAACTGTTTTATGAAATAACACTGTTTGCTAAATGAATGCTTGTCCTAATTGCGAACTGTATTCGTGGCATCCATAGCAATTTACTGTTACTGTACTGTACTGCTACTGTCATAGAGATCTCTGTTGGTTTCCATATTGGAACCACTACTGTTTACTGATATGATGGCCATCAACTGACTGTTCAGTCTATTAAGACCTACTGTACTGTTTTGCTATTGGATGTACCACATATGACTATTATAGTTTCTGAATGACTGTTATGGCATGAAATATGAGCCACAAACCGAATAACTGATATACTGATAATTGACTGTTTTCAATACTAGAAGGACATTCATTCTTAACCTCTTTATGCATATGTTATTCACTGGACTTTAGCTCACTATTTATATATATATGTAGGTGTCCAGGCACCGGATCGGAGCTAAGAGCGTTGGGTTAAACTCCCTTTTTGTCAAGCCAACCACTGCGCCTCACTACGAGGTTCCAAGCCTAACCGAGCCAAGGCTGTTTGGGGCGTCTTAGATTTCTCCTTTTTTGCCTCTGTTTTATGATACTGTATAGACTGAATGATAGTTGTACTGTACTGTTCTAATAGGGATTGGGTCCCTGTCCCAGATGATTGTATATGTATGTATATACTGTTTTGTTCTGAACGTAAATATGTATGAAAAGTCTTTTTGCATACAGACTGTCACAGCTCATTGGACATCTTTTAATTACTGTTTTGGCTTCCGCCAGCCCCTGAACTCTATATTACTGTTTTACTGTTAAGCAGGCCTTCGGTAATCATCGGATTACTGGCCGGTTACGGTGCTAAACCCATAGAGGCGGGTTTGGGTCGTGACAAGTGGTTTCTCGGAGTTCTTCGATCAGATCTAGGTCTACCCGACGCAGCTCATCAGTTAGTTGTGGATCTGGATATAGAACCCTTGGGGTAGGCAGACCGATTTCCACTGGGATGACTGCCTCAGCACCGTATGTTAAGCGAAAGGGGGTCTCCCCGGTGGGAGTTTGAGCGATAGTGCGGTAGGCCCAAAGGACGTTTGGTAATTCCTCAGCCTAGAGTCCCTTAGCAGCTTCTTCTTTAGTTTTGATGATTTTCAAAAGAGAGACGTTAGTGACCTCAACTTGGCCATTGGCTTGAGGATAGCCTAGAGAGGAGAAACATGGCTGGATTTGGAGCTCTACGCAAAATTTCCTGAACTTGGCATTGTCAAATTGTTTACCGTTGTCGGAGACGATGGCTTAAGGAATGCCAAATCTACAGACAATTGACTGCCATATGAATCGGGTTGTGTTACGCTCGGTAATTGTGGCAAGGGGTTCTGCTTCCACCCACTTAGTGAAATAATCAATGGCGACAATGGCGAATTTGGTTTGGCCCCAGCCAGTGGGTAGTGGGCCAACCAGGTCGATTCCCCATTTGGCGAACGGGTAGGGACTGTAGAATGTGATCAATTCTGTAAGAGGAGCATGAGGGATATTGGCAAAGCGTTTCCACTTATCGCATTTGAGCACGAAGTCTGTCGCATCTTGATTGAGATTGGGCCAGAAATAACCAGTGCGAAGTATTTTGTGGGCTAGGGACCTACCACCCGAATGATTGTCACATATGCCTTCATGGATTTCTCTCATCACATAAGTCGCCTGAGCAGGATTGAGGCATCTGAGGTATGGGCGTGAAAAGCCCCTCTTGTATAAAAGACCATTGACAAGAATGTAATTGGATGACCGGGCCCTGACTTTGGCGGCCTGCTGTTTGTCCTCTGGTAGTTCTCCCGTTGTCAAAAATAGAAAGATGTCGGACGCCCAGGGGATAGGTTCAATTTTGAGGAAGTG
The DNA here is from genome assembly GCA_022316695.1 of Camellia oleifera. NCBI lineage: Eukaryota > Viridiplantae > Streptophyta > Magnoliopsida > Ericales > Theaceae > Camellia > Camellia oleifera. Next base: position 43,004,495 of record CM039319.1, read on the forward strand.
GACCGCTTGTTGGTCGGGGGAGATGGTAGGGTGGGTCAGGTATTCGAGGCGAATACCATAGTTGAGATCTAACTGATTTGCAGAGGCTAATTGAGCATCTCATCGGCCTTGGAGTTTTCTGCCTGAAGGATGTGTTTGATGTGGAAGGTATTGAAGAGGCGAACAAGGGGGAGGGCTATATCCCTATAAGCTCGCATTGTGTCCTCCTTGGCATCGAAGTCCCCCGTAATTTGTCCAACAATGAGCTTGGAGTCACTGAACACCCGAATGTGGCTGATATCAATATCCTTGGCTAGGCGGAGACCTGCTATCAATGCCTTATACTCGGCCTCATTATTGCTGGCCTCGAACAAGAAATGCCGAGCACATTTGAAATAACCACCCTCAGAGGCGGTGAGGATGAGACCAGCCCTGCTGCCTTCCCTGCGGGATGACCCGTCGATGTTGAGAGTCCAAGAGTGAGGGTCTTCTGGGTCGGTAGGGGTTGGTGGGGGTAGGGGGGCCGTGGTTGGGGTAGGTTTAGTGAACTCCAGGATGAAATCGACGACAGCTTGCCCCTTAATCGCCGTTCGAGGCCGGTAGGAGATGTCAAACTGGCTGAGTTCCACTAACCACTGCATGAGTCTGCCAGAGAGTTCTGGTTGCTGCATTACCTTCTTCAAGGGTTGGTCGGTGAGGACAACTATAGAATAGGCTTGGAAGTAAGGGCAGCGTCGTCTAGAGGCGGTGACCAAGGCCAAGGACAATTTTTCTAATAGTGGGTAATTCTGCTCTGCTCCCCTGAGAGCCCTACTGATGTAGTAGACCGGCCGTTGGACAAAGCCGTCTTCCCTGATAAGAGCTACACTGACTGTGGTGCTTGACACGGCTAAATAGAGGAAAATGGGTTCGCCCGTGAGTGCCTGTGAAAGGAAAGGGGGATTGGCCATACACTGCTTCAATTGTTGAAAAGCCTCTTCGGATTCGGTCGTCCATTCAAAAGTTTGACGAAAAACTTTGAAGAAGGGGAGGCACTTATCCGTTGCGCAGGAAATGAAGCGGTTGAGGGCAACGACTCGGCCAGTGAGTTTTTGAACCTCCTTAACCGTTCTGGGTGACTGCATTTCAATCAAGGCCTTGATCTTTTTAGGGTTGGCTTCAATGCCCCGCTGACTAACCGTGAAACCCAAAAACTTTCCAGATCCTACGTCGAAGGCGCACTTTTCTGGGTTAAGCTTCATTTGGTACTTTCGTAAGGTGGCGAAGGTCTCTCGCAGGTCGGTCAGGTGATCAGCGGAGAGTTTGCTCTTGACTAGCATGTCGTCAACATATACTTCCATATTTGAACCTATTTGATAATGGAAAACAGCATTGACCAACCGTTGGTAGGTGGCTCTAGCATTTTTCAACTCAAATGGCATCACACGGTAATGGTAGGTACCTCGGTCTGTAATGAAGGAGGTGTGTTCACGATCAGATGGGTGCAGCAGAATTTGGTTGTACCTAGATAAGACATCCATGAAGCTGAGCATTTGATGACCGGCCGTGGCGTTAACCAGCAGATCTATGCGGGGGAGAGGATAGTTATCTTTGGGGCAAGCTCGGTTGAGGTCAGAGTAGTCGACACAGAGTCGCCATTTACCATTGTTCTTACGGACTAGGATGACGTCTGACAACCATCTAGGGTAGTCCACGTTTTTTATGAATTGTGCCTTAAGGAGCTTGTCGACCTCTACGGCAATGAGAGTGTTGCACTCCGGATGAAAGATGCGCTACTTCTAGCAATAAGGTCGGAAATGGGGTTCAATGTTGAGGCGGTACATTATGAATGAGGGGTCAATACCCGGCATGTCCAAGTGGGTCCAGGAAAATACATCATTGTGCTCGATCAGGAGGGCAGTAAGGTCGGCCTTTGCTTGGGGGGATAGTTGGCTGCCAATTTTGGCAGTTTTGGTCAGGTTGGCGAGGTCGATGGGAACCTCAACGAGCTCCTCCACAGGCTCCCCTCTGACCAGCTCGTCCTCATCCTGAACGTCAAGCCCTTCAATGATCATTATCTCCTTCAGTTTGACTTCTTTGAGTGAGGCGACATAACACTCCTTGGCAACTGTCTGCTCTCTCCTCACTGTCCCAACCCCCAGATCGGTGGGCAATTTGATGGCAAGGAGGTAAGTTGATGTGACAACTTGAAAAGTGTTCAAGGCGGTGCGGCCAAGGATAATGTTGTAGGCGGAGGGGCAGTCGACAACAAGGAAGGTAAGCAACTTTGTGGTCTACCTCAAGTACTCGACGAGTGTGATAGGAAGATCGATGGAGCCGATGGAGGTCACTCGGTCACCAGTAAAACCGACCAAAGGGGTCTGGAGAGGAGACAGACGTTCCTCCCCAATCTTGAGCTAGCGAAAACAGTTGAGGAAAATGATGTCTGAAAAACTGCCGTTGTCGATGAGAACTCGTCTGACCTTGTAGTTGGAGAGGAGGGCAGAAATGACGAGATGGTCATCTTGAGGGCAGCGGATGCCTGCGTAGTTAGCGTCTGTGAAGGTGATAGGCTCGTTCCCCTGCCTGGGCTGTTTAGAGGGTCAGTCCACCGTGGCAACTGCTTTGTTTGAGCCCTGCCTTATCTTTCTGAGCTCTACTTTCTGAGCCGAGCGGGATGGTCCTCCATAAGCAAGGCCGCCCGAAATAACGCTGATTTCTCCAACAGGTGGGGGGGATTACCTAGCGGTCGAGGCTGCTGTGGAGGGCGGTCATGGCCTGGGTTAGGTTGGGCTGGCTGCTAGGGAGGGGAGCGCCGGCAGTTGTTTTTAGGGGGCTCATTTCTCTACCTCTGCTGAGGGCGGATGTCCGTGAACCGGCTAAGACGTCCCTAACATATGAAGGTCTCGACCTGATCTTTGAGGTTGACACACTCATCGGTGTTATAGCCGTGGTCTTGGTGGAAACAGCATTATTTTGGACTGGTCTTTCCGACCGGAGGGGGTTCGTGATGGCTGGGGCCATTTGAGAGGGTAATCCCGCTAGATCTGGTTGAATATTTGCTCCATGGGGGAGTTGAGGGGTGTGTACCGCTCGAACCAACCGGGCGGTCAGGCTGGTGCCGACCGGTCGGCTCGGGGGGGTCGGTCTGTATAATGCGGTGTTTGGTTATTGTACTGGGTATTTTTGGTTTCTGGGTCTTTTCCCTTTTCTCGGGAGGTCAGGTTTTTTGTTGTAGGGTCTTGGCGAGCGACTAGGGAATCTTCTGCATTCATGAATTTTTGGGCTTTGGAGAGTAGGGTTGCCGTGGTGGTGGGGGGGGTTTTAGAGAGGGAGAAGAGGAAATCAGACGACTGTAGTCCGGCCATGAAAACCGTAAGGTTGACCTTATCATTGTTTTCCGCCACCTGTAAGGCTTCGGTGTTGAAGCGGGTAACGAAACTGCGCAGGGACTCCCCCTCAGTCTAGCGGATGTTGAGGAGTTGGGTTGCCGGACGACGTTGGCGCTGGGCTCCAATAAAATGGCTGAGGAAGGAGTCACTGAGATGTTGGAAAGTGGAGACGGAGTCTGCTGGTAACTGGCTAAACCACAACCGAGCTGATCCCTTTAATGTCACGGGGAAAGCTCAACACATGATCTCATCAGGGAATGCATGGAGAATCATAAGGGTTCTGTAGGTCTCTAGATGGTTGACTGGGTCCGTCATACCGTCAAAAGAGTCGATGGTGGGCATTTTTAAACTTGGGAGGTAGAGGTTTGTCCTGGATGGAGGCGACAAATGGTGAGTTTGTTGTGGTAAAGGGTTTATGCTGGATGTTCTGCATGACCCCTTGGAGTTGGAGCTTCATGGCTCGAAGTTCTGCATCCCAGAGAGGGATGTTATCACCACCGGAAGGCAGCGGGGGTTGGACGCTACTAGCTTCCCCTTCAGGGGCTGGTGCAAGGAGCGATGGATGCGGAGGCCGAGGTGGTGGATTCATATTAGAAGGAGGAGGTTGCAAGCCTTCCAAGTTGGGTGGATAGGTCTGCGGAATAGTATGACTCGGGGCTCGTTCTTGGTTGGGCGGAATATCGGGAGGTGGGGGGATATAGGGAGGTTCCTTTGGAGTAGGGCATTTATCAGCGCTTGGTTTTGCTCGGCCATGCGGTTAATGCTGTTGGTAACCTCGATGAAATACTGCAGTGGGTTGTTTGGATTGGGGGGGTCAGCTTGGGGGTCGGGAGCATTATAGTGAGAAGTCATGGATCTAGTCGTGACCATACACCTTGATGGGTAGTAAGAAAGGGTTATTAGGACAAGGTCTCCGGCGGCAATGAGTACAACTGGCGCATGGAGCAAGATGTTCCCACAGACGGCGCCAACTGATAGTACAGTGATAATGAAACGAGTTCCAAACAGAGCGGATCGAACTGATCCACATTTCTCGAACCAGTATCTGGATGATCAAACCCACCAGAGAAGCTGCACACGAGTTCAACGGGGAACGGGGAGTCCCCCAGCAAACCCTCCGACGAGCAAGTTAGAGAGAGAAGTAAAGTGTAAAGATGAATTAGAGATAGAAAGGTTAACCTTCTTCTTGTTTTCAACGTTTGCTTATATCCTTTCGTAATTATTTCGTTGTCCCTTCCGACCTGTCACCTTGGCCAAAAGTCTATGTTGTAGCTTACCTTATTCAGGGTGAGGGTGTGATGTCCCGACGGAGAGGTGTTGTCGTAATAAATGCAGTGACGGGCTGCATTAATGGCGATGTGCAGTGGCAATAACTTTGCAGATCTTTGTCTGCTGATGTGGCTTGGCCTTTACCTACCATGTGTCTGAATATCATTGGTCCTTCATGCCATGTTGAATTCCAGATGGTGCTAGGCCTTATCAGTTGGGTTATGTATTGGGCTCTAAATGGTGGACTTGAGTTGTTCATGGTGGGCTGTAGCCTTTATAAGCCTACCCATGTCATAAAGAAAAACACAAAAAACAAAAAAAAAAAACATGTTCACCACGTTTGGGCTTCGCATGTATTATAGCAAGAGAATCAGAAAATAAAAAGGTAAACTAATGAGAAACAATCTTTACAATAAATCCTAAATCTTAAACCTACAAAAAATTAATTCAATCCAAAGAATAAATAATATCCGCCGTTAAATGCTATGCGAGGCTTCTTTTGGTTGATCTTCAAGCTTGTGTGGTACCTAATGTTGATTTTTTTTTTTTATTATTATTTAAGTGTATCATAACTTATGAATTTATATTAAAGGGTAATTTGTGGGAAAAAAAAATAAAGTGTATTGAAAATAAATTATAATCCTAGATAATTTAATAAAGAACACTAAGAAATTAGGCGTACTAAATGATTTTTTGGGTGTAAATTAGTTTGTTTGGTTTCAATTTTCTAAATTCAGTTTTCTGAAAATTGAGTTTTTTGTTTTTCATATTTTTTTATTTTTAGTGAATATTTTTAAAATTTTATGTAATTTTTTTTTTTACTTTTTTAGATGCACCTTACATAGATGTATCTAAATAGTAAAATATTTGTGAAAAAATACTTTAAAATTTTAATAAATACACAAAAATACTAAAAATATACTAAATTTTTGTATTTTTGGTATTTAGTGAATTTTTTTTTAAAAAAATTCACAAATATTATACTTTTTAAGTGTATCTTTTTTAAATGTGTCTAAAAATTAAAAAAGTTACTTAAATTATTAAAAAAAATCAGTAAAAACAAAAAAATATAAAAAATAAAATTTTCTAAAAAATGTATTCTAAAAACTAAAACTAAAGGCTCCGTTTGTTTGGAGTTATAGGGAGGGGATTAGGATTACTAATCCCTTGGTATTACTAATAGGGTGTTTATTTTGAGAGATGGGGAGGGGACTATTAATCCCTTGGTATTAGTAGTCCGCTTGGAAGGGAGATTAGTAAGGATGAGATAAAGATGATATTAGAAAAATAATGAGGGAATTAGAAATTTTTTTATTTTTTATATATTGGGAATTTTTTTTTAAATATTAATATTTAATTTTTTATATTTTTTTATTTATTTTATTATTTTATATAAAAATAATTTAACAATTCCTTACTATTAATCCCCTCACTAATAATTTCTCATTATAAATCCCTTTTATTCTATTTTTAAAAACAAACCGGGCCAAAGAGTGAATAGAATCCCCCTAGCATCTGGCATCCCAAGCCCAACCCACTCATGGGCATTTGAATTTTTTTTTAGAAATATTAAATTGGTGTTTTTTTTTATTTTTTTAATGGGTTGTGATATCAATGGTGGAATAGGAACCGGTTTTGAGCACGACTTCACAGATATTTTTTTTTGGTTGTCCAACAGATTATACATGGAACGTGTTTATTTTTAAAAACATATTTATTATTTATTTTTATAGTGATAAACTTGATAAAATGAAAATGAATTTGATTACTGGTTCGACTTAGGTTTTTTTTATAAATAATATATACAAGTAATTTTATAAAATAATATATTCAAATTAATAAAATGAGACCTATAATAAATTTTACAAACCCGTACATAAATTCATATCTAATAATGGGGCAATTTAGGAAGTTGATAAAAAGTCGATTTTTTAGACTTTTTATCAATTTTTTTCAAAAAAAATCATCAAAAAAATTATTAAAAAAATTAAAAAATTAAAATTAATTTTTTACTAACTTTTCAAAGACACGTTAATATTTTATAATTTTATGCTGACGAGGAGCATGACGCTTGGGGAGGATGTGATATTTAGATTTGACCTTGTGCATGGGCGACCCCACGATGGGAGAGGATCCTCTCCTTGCAGCCTTGGTGTTTGCAACCGTCCTTGCAGGCCTTCGGGTCTACTTTTAGGCCCAATTTTAATAATCTGAACCGTTCATATTTTATGATTTATTCAGTATATCATACCTGTAAAAAATCAAGTTGATCGGATATCGGGAAGTATGTGTTCAAAAAATTGAACTAAAAATTATTTTTTAAATAATTTAATAAACAATTTTCTGAACATATGCTTTCCGATATCCGATCATTTTGATTTTTTACAGGTATAATATACTGAATAAATCATAAAATATGAACGGTTCGGATTATCAAAATTAGACCTAAAAGTAAACCCGAAGACCTGCAAAGACGATTGCAAGCACAAGCCTGCAAGCAGAGGCTCTTGACTCACCCCACGATTGCCAATTTGCCACCTCCAGGCTCCACCACACACACACACACACACACACACACACACACACACACAATTCACAAATGTAACGCAAAACAAGCTGGGTTTTTTTTTTTTTTTTTTTTTTTTGAGAAGTTGATAAAAATTTAATTTTTTAATTTTTTCGGTGACTTTTTTAATAAAAAAATTGGATTTTTTTGGGTAAAAAAAATTGACTTTTTTGATTAAAAAAATTAAAAAGTTAAAAAATTAATTTTTTTAACCTCTTCTCAAAGTGCTCCTAGGTCTGGTGTTCAAAAAAGTCCCCCTTTTTCTCTCAATTTTTTTTATTTTTATTTTTAGTGATATTATTTTAATTATATTAAAAAAATTTACTTTCTAAGTTTGTATTGTATAGACTATCTAAAAAATATAAAAAAGTTCATCTTGCATAAAGAAATCTAAAAAGTACATTTAACTAAAGAGCAAAAAAAAAAAAAAAAAATACTAACTAATTTTTATTTTTTATTCTTTTGAATTTTTTTAAATTGTTTTTTCTCATCTGCCTAGTCGAGTAGAAGCTAAAAGTATAAAAATAAAAAAAATCATATTATTTTTTTATAAAAATAGGTTCTTTAAAAAAATCATTAAGTTAAAAAAGGTTATATTACGCTTCTCATATGATTTGGAAAAAAAATACAGTCAATCCCACATTTTAACATAATTATATTAACCCTTTTCGTAAGGTTAAAATGATTAAAATTAATACAAATAATAGGTAGACACTAAAAACAAAATAAATATACATGTAATATTAAAAAAAATTATTTTTATATTCATCCAATTAACCAATTATTAATAACAAAACAAAATAATCTTACTATTATGTGAACTAAAACTTCAAGAGATATTACTGTAATTATATTAAAAATATATGATCAATTATATTTTTTTAAAATTTTAATAAAAAATTATTTTAAAAAAAAAAGAAAAAAGAAAAAAAAGTAAATAGCAAGCACCTTAACACAGACAGGTTTCTCCTCGAACACTGACAGATTTCTAACTGCTTTCACTCCCACTATACATATTATCACCGTCACTTTCGAAAAATTATTCACTGCCATTGAAGAGAAGTCAAATCCAAGATAATCACTGCCTCCGAACGCAAAATTTTTTAGTTTTTTAAGGCTAAAATCTATATAAGCCTCCGTTTAAGAAGTAGGTTGACTCTTTGGCTTTTTAATTCTTTTAGGTCTTGTTTGGCAAGAGGTTATATTAGTCAAAAAGTTACTAAATCAGCCAAAAAGCCAACAATCCATTCTAAAAAGTCAAAGATTCTCTTTTCTCTCTACTTTTTACACATTTTTTCGTAATTAGCCAAAAAGTTATCTCAAACATACAAGTTTTTTTTACTTATCTTTTTAGCAAAATAGCCAAAAACTTTTTGAGAAGGTCTTTTTAAAAGACAAAATAGTATTTTGCTATTTTGCTAAAGATAAGTGATAAAATAGCAAAATAAGATTATAAATAGTAAAAAAAAATAGCAAAATACTATTTTTACTTATTTTGTAAAAGTAAAAATAGCAAAGATAAGTAAAAAAATAGCAAAAGCAAAATAAGTCTGGGCTCAAAAGCTTAGTTTGAGAAGGTCTTTTTAATTTTTTGACTTTTTTAATTTTTTTTTGTGAGAGAAAAGTGTAATGATTATAAATTGAATGTGATTTTTTGTCTTTTAGGCTAAAATCTATAAATATTAAAATATATAAAATAAGTTAAAATAATTTATAAGGTGAAATGTCATATTAAATTCATAATTATTTTATTTTTTTTTCGTAAATATCACATCTGATTATAAAAAAATTTAATTATCTTATTAAATATAAAATTTTAACCTATTCAAATAGCTAAAAATTAAAATAATCTACTAAGATAATAATTTTCTAAACACCTACAAAATGTCTCAAATCGAATCAAATGTGATTCGTCGAATGGGTAGACTGACTGATAGCAGTAATGTTACAGACTTAGACATAAAAAAATTTTAAAATTTTATAGTAATAGCTTATACACATTTGATATGTGAATCTCAAATTTTATTAATTCAATTTTTATTACAGCTATCTGTTTTTCTAAATTTTTTGAACTGATATATTGATAATTTCTATTGAAAAACAGTAAAAAGACATGATAATTAATAATTAATTAAATAAAATGGTCATCGTGAAATCTTGTAAGCCTGAACCAATGGATTAGAGTGAGCAACAATGATCAATCAATTGCCTTACTATTTCTAACACTACTCGTAGGCTTTGTTTGTAAATTATATATTTTAGTTAAAAACTTAAAAAGTCATTTACATTATTTTTTTTATTTTTTTATATATCGTTTTATAAAAAATTAAAATATTATCAAAATAGTCTGTTTCCAAATGAGGCATTAGAATGAGCTGTTGTATGTCGATTTGGGAACTGGACCTTCTTCTTTTTTTTTTTTTAAAGTGGCTTTTTAATTTATTCGTGAAATGAAAAAAATTGCGAATTATATTAACAGTTCATATAATTTAGGTCTTGTGTTACTTTGGTCCTTGATTTTTCAATTGTGATATATTTGATCATGAATTTTGAATTTTATTTCAAATAAGGACAATTAAATATATCATTACTCAATTTCAAAGGTAAAGTCGTCAATTTGATAAAATATAAACTATTTTGACAAAAATAAATGTCAAAAAAATATTTTTAAAATTTTAAAAATTATTTCTATTCCCTAAAAATAAAATTATGTAAAATTGATAAGTCTTTAAGACATTTATTTATTTTTATCAAAATTAATTTTTATTATGTGTTTGGATGATAATCATATAATGGGTAATTGTTTTTATTTTCATTAAATTAGTTTCTATTTTTTCAAAAGTTAAATAAGACAACAACTTTAATATCATTATTAAATCAATCCATTAAATCAAAAAGTTCAAAACTAAAAATATTTCATATATTAAATATATCGATTACACATTAAAAACTTAACAATCATCTATTACATGATCATCATCCAAACACATAATAAAAATTAATTTGGTAAAATAAATAAATGTCTAAAAGATTTAATAATTTTACATAATTTTATCTTTGGTGGATAGAATTTATTTTTAAAAATTCAAAAATATTTTTTTAACATTTATTTTTTTCAAATTAATTTATATTTTATCAAATTGACGACTTTACGCTTGAAATTGAGTAAAGCTATTTTTAATTGTTCTTATTTGAAATAAGATTCAAAATTCAGGGTCAATTGTGTCACAATTGAAAAGTCAGAAACCAAAGTGACACAAGCTCCAAACTATAGGGATTGTTAGTGTAATTCGTCCATAAAAAAATTAGTATAGAAATGTTTGGATGTGCAAAGTACATATCATATGTATTTGCATAAGTTCTCACAAATATACATAAATTACCTTACAAAATAGGATAAGTGTCACGACTCAAACCGGTATCCGGAGGTTCGGCATCGCGACAAGATAATAACTAAAATCATAACAAATTAACAGTGCAGCGGAATAAAATAAAAAGATACCCAAATCTTCATTTTAGTGTAACAAAAATGTGTGCATTGAAGCTTCTATTCGATTGCAATACCCGAGTTGTACCATGACTACAAAGTGTCTTGTGCCAACTCGATGCACTGGTTTTGACATGTCACCTGAAAGTGATTAACAGCTATAAGCACATGGCAGAGTGAGAAATATTATACCAAGAGTATAGAGAACACAAAATAACCACGGATAGTTAGTTAAGCTAAAACATTTACATAACTGAATTTGACTAAAACAAATTATTAAAAGTAATAGAAACTGAAATACATAAATTATAACCATAACCACGGTATAGAACAGAATAAAACAGAATAGAGGTCACAAGAGTGACAGTCAGAACACGAGTCAATGAATCTACAACAAACAGAGAACAACAAAGTGGCTAAACAGAGACTAATGATTATTTAAGTCCCTCAGGACATGGGACTCCCATAGTAGTACTTACAAAAAATAATTATTTACAAAATCATTGTCAAATAATTTTTAAAAATTAAACAAACATATTCATGAATTTCAATTTAAGTAAATAAAGTTTAAAAAATAATTAGCGTAATCAAAATACTAATATAATTTATAAAACATAGATTACATAAAATAATTTATAATAATTCAAAATATACGTAAAATATATTATCATAACTCAAAATATAATATACTCACTTAATCATTGATTCTTACTATTTCTTTTTTATTTTTGCCGACTATTCAAGTTTGTTCTCTTACTCCTCTCTCTTTCTTTTTCTTTTTCTTTTTTTTTTCTTTTCTTTTTTTTCTTATTTTTTCTATTTGTGCCTTTCTCACTTCACAAAGCCCCCTATCCACATATCCATGACCAGAGTGATGAATCACCCCCCAATGATGCCTCACAATTGATGACTCAACCCCTTAGGTATTAGACAACACAGTTGGCTCGGCTTTCCGTTCTTCAGCAATTTTGCACAATTAATTGTTGTGCTAACTTAGCTTTTAAGTAGAATATATTCATCTCATTTCTGATAAATCAAAACTAAATTAAATTATATCCGTAAGTAATGAGATATATTATTTCATATATTATTATTATTATTATTTATTTATTTATTTATTTTGTTTTTTTTATAACTTAATCAACTCTAATTCAGATTCAATTAATAAAATTTCAAATTTACTAAATTAAATCGGATGTTTAATTATTCTCATATGGTCCGATATTCGAAATTTAAATAATTCAATTAATCAATTTCACCTTATTGAGAATTCCACAAATAAATTAAAATAAGAATTAAATAAATATAAAATATTATACGTGACAGGGTCGTCATAATCTCTCTCCCTTAAAAAATTTGCTCCTCCAAACTTAAGGCGCTTGTACTTGAAAACTATCATATCACCTTGCTTTTCCCAAGTAACTTTCCTTATTATTTGATTTCCTCATCATTCAATGGTCTCATTACAAGAATTTAGCTCATTTTCATTTAGTGGTTAATAACTCAAATTGTGATTCGTCTTAATTCATATCAAATGCTATTTAATAAAATATAGCAAACCTCGGAGCCATCCTCATAATATTAAGCCACAAAACATATTAATCCCAACATACTACTCTTATCAATCACATATACTTTTATTTAGTTATTCACATAGTTTCTAATAATTTTTATATTTCCAATAATCTACATGTCTTTAAATAAACAAATGATATTCATGATCTTACTTAGTTTTAACAAATCAAAGTATTCTCCAATTGACATCTCATATGAAGTCTTTAAAATAGGGTTGGGTATGTGATACAACCTCAATAACAAATTTAAATTCACAAATTTTCTAACCACAATAATATTGTTATTTGTTCTTATAGAATTCATAAGCCATCAAGTCAAATCGGTGGGGGAAAATTTTCTCCATTAGTTCCACAAGATAACTATTTAATCTCAGAAGTCAAAGACAACTCACTTAAATGTATGATCACATTCACCTCATAGATCGAAAATCCATTCACATTCAACATTATATTCTAGGATCCATATCAAAGGTATTGGCCCATACTCATAGTACAACATTCCCAAATAATATAATTTTTTGACGAGTAATGAAACAGTTTTACACAATAATAGTCCCAATGATACAACCATCTTATAACAATTGATTTTAAATGAATGGATGGATCCTGAATCCATTAACATATAGACACTTAACTCACCAATAGTTTCCTTATAACAATCTCATTCTAATTATCTTAACAATCTCATATCAAGTTTCAAATACTCAAGTAGATGAGTTCTAAATTTACCCACAATCAATTGAAATATTTAGAATGGTGTAAATTTTAATTCAAGACTTTTTGCATTGACTAGCAATGTATATTTATTTATTTATTTATTTTACCTATTTATGAAGTACCAATCTTCGATTTGATCTAATTGACTTGTTGTAATTTTTTTTTTCTTTCTCTTTTCTTTTTTCCTTGACAATTTCTCATTCGATGTCCTATTAAAGTATCATCTCATAAGTCAATGACATAACTATCTATGCGGCTTTTAATACATTAGACATGTTGGGGATAGGCTCATTTCTTTACAACTTTACTTAAGATTTTTTGCCTCTCATACCACAAAATTTCTAAACATCTTATTTTAATTTCACATTTAACTTTTTCTTTTGATCTTTGTCGTTTCCCTTGACATATTTGCATAGGTTTCATTATATTTTCTAATACTTCTTCCACTTTGTGTAATTTTTCGATGGAGATTCAACAACTTCCACATCATTTATACTTCTTATTATCGTTTCCTTAAGTCACACGGCAAAGGTGGATAATACTTGGGGTAATCGTAGTTAGCTCGAAACAAAACACGACAAATGCAACCATAAGCCAAATACTTATACAAGGTCATCAGTAGGGCAACCTATTCATTTCCACGAAGTTCACCGAGAATTTAGATATAAAGCTATGCTGGCCGAACGTGATTTCAATCAGACTTTCAAGGTCCATTACAACAAAATTGAGTTTTTACGGCTTCACATCAACGACATACAGTAAATGCAAGCCGTGGTTTCTCACTTTTACGACTTGGTTTTTTTTGCATGTCGTAAATAATTTTCCAACCACGACGTGTCTATTGCGTAAGTCGTGAATGCTAATAATGATAATTTTTTTACGGCTTGCAATATTAACCGTAAATAATAAAGTTTTCCTATGACATGCATATCAGCATGTCAGTTAATACATCCATTATATACGACACACGTATACTAGCCGTTAAATATATTTTACTTTTCACGACACACAATTTATGTCATGAATAATATGACCCAAAAAAAAAATAGGCGCCAAACACTAGAACACATATTAAAAAAAAATCAAAATACATTACCTCTTGGGCTTTTTATAATCAAGAGGAACTAGGGTTCATCAAAAGGCACATAGAAGAGAGAGAGAGGGGGGTGGAAGGAAGGAGGGAAAGTGACTGACTACACAACCCTTGCTCCGCCATTCTTGCTCTTTCTGTAGTGAGAAACAAAAGCAAAAGCAAAATCAAAAACCCCATCATTATTTCGAACCATCGAATCGCCTTCCTCTAAATCCCTCCAATGCGTCCATCAATCGCTTACTCTGCAGTTGTTCCAGTCGACAACATGACCCAATTGACATGTCGAAGTACCGAAAAGCTTTCACGAAGAGGATGGCCACGGCTAGTCTCAAACCTCAGCACCGTATCGATCTCTCTCTCCATACTCTCTCTTCTATTCGATTGTGTCTTTTTTTTCACAAATATTTGGATTTGTTGAGTTAATTTGTTTTCATTTTCTTGGGTGAATTGGTTTCTGGACTGTTAAATTTCACTAATCGAAGTCAATTAGTTGTTCGCATTAGGTAGTACTAGGGAGATTTTACTTCATTCTTTCCAGATGACCTAAATATAAGCAAATAGCAAAATGAGGAATCAATAAAAACCAAATTTTGAATCCTTTTTTTTCTTCTATATTTTCTAAAATAATTTTTATCTTTTTTTTTTCCTTCTATATTTTCAAGCGAATTTCTTAGAAACAGAGCGTTTTAATGGACTATTTTAAACACTTGTCTGAGTTTCAAAAAATTTGTTTCATGTAGAGACCCTAATTTTTGTAATTACCTATTAAATCCCTAACCTTGAGTTTATTTCAATAAAGCCCTTGAATTTTCACTTAATTGTGTTTTAAACCCTTGAATCGGGAAGCATCGTGAATTAATTCGAGTAAACCCTAATCGATCCCGTAGATTAATAATCATGTTTAAAACCCTATTATTAATTATTAGACCCTATAATTATACATTAATCACTTTAAAATCTTAATTTCCGGTAATGCTGTTTTTGCTCGGTTTCTCTCTTTTGTTTGCACTTTAATTTAACGGGACCCAAATTTATTATTTTAACTATTTTCTAATGTTAGTATATTAATAACATATATCAAGGTTTCATAAATTTAGACTTGGTCCCTATATACTTCTATTTTATTATTCCAACCCTTAATTGTAATATTTTATTAATTAATGTACTTGTGCCTATTTTATTATGTTTATAAATACATATATCTTCTATATATAATATATATATATATATATATTTCTTGGAGCCCAAGTAGCTAGTCATGTGAGGGTTGAAATGACCTTGATGGCAACTTTGACAAATTACACTTATAAAACTTGGCTCATAAGAAACCTTCCAATCCTTCTCTATATATATATGCACACTTCTCCCCCTCATTTTACACATTTTTAGCCATGCACTGGAGGAGTGAGAGAGAGAGTGATCTTGGAAAAAAAGAGAGAAGAAGAAAAACAAGAATTGTGTTGAGTCTTATACAACAAAGGTAAACTTACATCACCTCTTCTGTCAAGTTCTTTTACCAATTGTTTTTCCCCTCCTAATACATGCTCTTTATATATATATATATATATGTTGTAGTCCAGGCCTACACTCTTGTATAAATGTGTATTAATCAAGAAATAGTATGCTTCTCTTTCTTTCTTAAATTTCCAGCAGCAAATCATTTTCCTCTCTTGAATTTATTTTCCTATCAAAACTCAAAATTTGTTTTTATGGTGCAATATTTGGTATGTCTAGAGTTTGTGATAATTTTGGTAGGACCTAAAGATGTATTTTTATAACCTAAACAATTTTTCTAAGTTTGTTACTCACAAAATCAAAAAAATAGTCAACTTTCTCTATTTTTATAAAATTCTAGAAAAATAATATTGAGTCCAATTTTATGTCAAAATCTTAATATTGGTGTTATATTTTAACTAAAATTTGTTTGAACTCAAGAGAGTGAGAGGTTTGAGAGAAAAATCGATTTGCGAGAAAAATCGATTTGCGTAACTGTCAACGAATCTGGATAGATCTTGGTAATTCTGAATTATTTTAAAATCTAAAATACCTATCCTACTTTCATAAATTGAGTTTGAAACTAGACTTATTTATCTACAAACTCACATGAGGCCAGGTACTTAGGGCCAATAAAAGTATTTTTTTTCATAATTATTTTCAAACTGGTTCAAATCTAGAAATCTGAAAATTTGTGTTAATATGCTCTTATTTGGTTTGCAACTCTAATATTCTATGTTTCTTGAATGTTTTAGTCTCGATATGTAATCTATGATAAATTGTAAATTTGCGTTACCATGAATAAATTACTTCTTGCTTAGTTTGGATTCGTAATTATACTGATCATGTTTTGCTATAACTGAGAATAAAATGCACTTAATAAAACGGAAATTAAATGGGATGGTAATGGGTTGCAATCATTGTATTAAATTTTATGAGATAATGAACGATGGATTCAAGAGTATAATATAGTGGAATGTGTTCTATTTTTGTGAAGTCTTGCGCAAGTGTATTTTCGAACCCTAACATGGCAAGGGAGGTATTCTGCCTGCTTAACGAAAAAGGAGGCATAAGGGTAGGCAGTAAGGCTCTCACATAGGGAGAGTATCCCTGGAAGCCCATTCCCTTGGGGCAGACCGTGATGTCACCACTCGGGTATGTAACCTAGGTGCGTAGGCATCATTGATAATTGTGCGGTAAGCGACGCACTGATGGTTATACGATAAGCGACGCATTGGTATTGTATTAACCAAGGGGAAGTTAGAATTGCCCGTGGCCAGTGTTAGTGGTTGGGTAGGAACAGCATTCCGTGAGGAGTTGCCTAGAACTAACTAAAATTGACTATTATTTATGAGAATTGAAATTTAATTATAAGCTCTGCTTAATTATTGCTTTCGCTGTATGTTATGATTGCAGCATTATGTTACTTATGTATTTGGAATGGGAAAAGGGTCGGGGTGTGTGTGTTTACTGGACATTCCAAGCTCATGGCGTTTTATGCCAAGTGAAAGCGAGTTTTACATTGAGAACAGAATCCCTAAAAGCTATGCAGAACCATGGCTACCTTAGAGATTAGATTTTATATTTCCTGTATTTTGGATAATCTTTTTGTATCAAGGAACTGATCTGCATTTAAAGACTTAAAGGATTTTATCAGTAATTATTATTATTTTATTTTTTTTGTGTAATTATTTGTATTTTATGCTTAAAAATGATGTGTATCCGCTAGTTAAACCCCGGTGTATTGTTGTATTATATTATCAAAATTTGGGGCGTCATATTTCATGAAAACATCGAAAACAATAAAGTTTTTATAACTTGTTATATTCTGTTTTGATTGTAATTGTTGCTTTATTCTTGCCTTCTGTAGACATCCCATTTTTTACTGTCTTTAAGACTTGGACGCGACTGATGGTTTACATGGTGGAGAAAGGTGTGCAGGGGAAAGATTCAATTTCTTCGGTAAAGAGAGACTCAAATCTCAACTTCATACCCCTGTTCTAGACCAAAACAATCTTGATCAAAAGATTCTAGTCTTAAAACCCTCTATTTCAAAACGTTTTTGAAATAAAGTTTTTACGATGTTCCGAGGCTCGCATTTTGTCAAATGTTGTGCTTTTCGGTAAATCGAGCAAGGACAAAGTGGAAATGAATGAAAGAGAGATGAAATCTTTGAAAAATCTTTCAAAACACCTTACTTAGGGGTTTGAAGTTGAAGAAAAGAGGAGAAGAGGGAAGAAATCCAGTTGGGGGAGAAAATTGGCATGAACCGTTAAGAAAGAGTCGAGCAGCCCTTGCCGAATCGGGCCCATTCATTTGCATACTTGGAATCAAGCTATGCGGCCACCATCGTTGGAAAGAAGACTTCCGGGGCTTCATTTTTCACTCAAGAATCTCCTAAAGCCAATTCCGGACGGGGGAGATATGGTTGATTGAAGTAGGGCATCACTCTGGTTGGACCGAATCTGCGCGGCTTCACCAAAACAGGCATAACTTTTTCCACAGGAGGAACTTTAATACAAGGTTTGCTCCATTGGAAAGCTAACTTCCAGGGCTTCAATTTGGACACTTGAACGGCCACCATTGGACTTCTCTAGCATTGGCCGGCCACCTTTCTTTCCGGCAGACCCATTTTTTGTCCTGAAAAGTAGCAGGCCAGCCAGAAAAGCCAAAAAAAGTAGCCGGCCGGCCAGAAAAAAGTAGCAGGCCAGCCACCTAGCTGGTGAAATGACTTTTTTTCCCTTTTTAGCTAGCCGGCCATAACCCTCTCCCCAAGTGTGTCCTAAAAGTGAATTTTGTTTTCCTCTAGGCCTTATGTCCGAGGGTTTGGCCTTTTGGGGGGAAACTTGAATTGTTTTTCCCCCCATTTTTCCCTCTATTTTCCACCCTTTTTTGTCTATATAACCAGCACTCCCGGCTGGTTTTGAGGGGTTAGAAAAATTGCTTTGGAGCCTTGCATTACATCTCTCTCTTTCCCTCACTTCAAGCACCAAAACCTCCCAAATCCTACATCCTTTACTCTACAACCCATAGCCCCACTCTTCCATCCTCCATTCCAGCCACTTGGAGCTGCTTTCCAGAGCTGAGGAGCACCCAAACTTGGGCCAAAAGCAACTGGAAGGTGAGTCTTCAAGGGTAAGTCTCCCTCTCCTCTTTTTGGTCCTATTTTTGCATCCTATCTAAGCCATAATTTCTTGTATATTTGGGCTCCGACCCTAACTAGAAATAGCATTTTTTTGAGCTCTTTTTCATGTTTGTTTAAGGGCCTCTTACTGTTTGAGGCTTCCTTTTTGCACTTGCTTCTTTACCTCTCTTGTATGCCTATTTCTTGTGTAGTATTTTTGGCCTATGTATAAACTGTTTTGAGCTCTGTCATAAACTAAAAAGTAGCTTATTTTGAGCCCTTATTCAACATTGTTGAAGGACTCATCACTGTTTGAGGTTTCCATTTGCCACTGGCCTTTATATCCGTCTTTTGGCCTTATTTTTGCATGATTTGTTAGCCTCTTGTGATTCTGTTTTTGGGCTCTGGTTCGAACTATAAATAGCCTTATTTTGACCCCCTCTTCATATTTCATTAAGGGTCTTTTACTGTTTGAGGTATTCTTTTTGTACTTTGTGTTTAAACCTCTTTTTTAGGCCTTATTTTGCATAGTATTTCAAGCATGCTTGTGCACTGTTTTGGGTTTGATCATAAACTGTAAAAAGTCATATTTTGGACCCCTCTTCAACATTGTTGAAGGGCCCTCATCTATTTGGGGCCGGAAGCCATCACTTCCTTCTTTGCCACCCTTTTGGCCCATTTCTTGCATCATAGTTTAGCCATACTTGTGTATATTTTTGTGGCTTGTCATAAACTGTAAAATATCATATTTTGGGTCTCTCTTCAACATTGTAGAAGGGCCCTTCTCTGTTTAGGGCCAGAAGCTGCTACTTTCTTCATTATCTCTCTTTCGGGGCCATTTTTGCATGCTAGCTTAGCCCCATTTGTGTTCACTTTTTGGCCTTGCTTAAAACTATAAATATGATTTTTTTGGGACTGTCTTGATTCTGTCTTCACACTTCATGTTCAAATAATACATACATTGCATAGCCATAGGTCATTCCATGCGCCTAATTTCATGTTTCGGGATTCATTTCATGCATCGGGTGTCATTTTGCTATCTTTCGGGGCTGTTTTGCATCACTTATTGCCTCTGAAATTTTCATGCTAGTATGCCATATTCCATGCTTTGCCATGTCTTGTTAGAGTGGCATTTCGTGCCTTAGAGTCGGTCATCGGTTTGTGTGCACGCGTGCACGCATTTCGAGTGTCTCATTTTCATCTAATGGCCTCTTATGTGAGTATGGCTGAGGTCCACTTGTGTTAGTGTATGTCCATATCGCATTGTGTATGCTATTTCATTCTATAGCATTGTGTATGCTAGGTTGTATGTTAGCGCATTGTGTATGCCATGTTACCTCGTGCATCGTGTATGCCATTTCATAGTATGTTGCATGTTAGGATGTATCTTAGTTGCATTTCATGCATATCATGCATATTGCACTTGTGTTCGGGAAAGGAGTTAGCCCGAGCACGGGAAACAAGGACCGTCTCGTACTCCGGGTAACGGAACATGTCTCAATTCCCCAGTCACCGACACTCGGAATCATTCATGATGGAGTTAGGTCTTGTTGTATTTTCATGTGCATTCATTTCATATCGAGTTGTGCGATTTGACTCCTCGGCCATCATGCATCAAGATGCATGATTGGTGGTATGCGGATCGAGGCATGCATACATTTGTGAAAATACATTGCCATGTCCCCTTTCCTGCTCTCTGTTGCAGCAAATCAAGAATCAGCAGTCTTCCAGGGCTTTGCGTGCTTTTCAAAAATTATCGCAAAACAGAGACTAATTGGGACATCACAGTGGATTTCCTGCGCAAAGGCAACCCGGATATGCATTATTCATCATCTGAAGAAGAGTCAAGGCAGTCCCTAGCTTGCATGCCAGTTTATTGTTTTCTTAATTAATTTGTTAATTAATTAGGAATTTGTACATATTTTGGACTGTATTATTTATTTGGACTGTACTATTCGGGACTGTATATTATTCTTTCGGACCCTCTGTGCAAGGGCATAATTGTAATAAGGGTGCGTGAGTGTGATATATGTCTTACAACCCCACATCTTTCTTCCCTTTTATTTACCTGCTTATGATGGTTAGATTAGGGCATGTTTCAATTAGGATACAGTATGATAGCATGTTAGCATTCATTCATCTGTTTTGCATGCACCGGGCTCGGCGCATCATACTAACTGCATTTGTATTTCAAATTCCAAGTTGAATATATGATAACTATTGCATCTCATATGTCATGTTTAGAATAGCCGAGCCTGCAATAGTTGCATTTTTGCATGTGTTGCATTAAGCATTTCTGTATATTTAGGATCATGCATGGATTTCTAATCGGTTCCTGTTTTGGCTTGGAGTACTCGGTGAGTTTTATGCTTTAGCATCCTTGCATGCATGTGAAGTGACTGCCATGAATAGCATGCTTACCATGAGGCTATATGCTTATGTGATATAACTGCCTTGAATGCCTGTGGGTAGAGAGGTTGGGTTGTTTGGATTGGGACAAATCATCAACTGTGAGTTTTAAGCCCACTAGATAGTGGCAAAACCATGTTTTTCTAAGCCCACCTGAGGGTGGCAAAATCTACATTTTAAGTCTACCTGTAGGTAGCAAACCATCTTTCAAAAACAAACAGGAGATGTTTTGTTCCAATTCAGGCGACCCAGTCTATACTTGTATGCTGTGCGCATCACGTAGTAAATCTAGGCTAATAACTGGAATAAGAACACACAATGTTTTCAAAACTAGATATCATGGTTAGTAGAGGCCGATCTTTGATCGGGCGAGCGGGGGTGCTCACGAAGTGACTTTCCCCAATCGTACCCAAATTTCCGAGCCGAGATAACTTTGGTGATGACGGACACGTGGCCTTAGGCAAACGAGTCAGGGTTTCCTAAATTTCTCAAAAATAAAATATTTAGGTGGTGACTTTGTATCTGGCAAAGCAGTCCATGTTTGGCATTTCTTTTCTACAAATCTGTTTTCTCAAAACGATTTGTCGGATTTGGACTCTTTGGTTTAGATTAAGAACCGTGACACAAATCGAGTCCGAGCTGTAGCGAGGTCCCCCGCGGGCTTGTTACACCTTCACTACACAATTGGGTATTATTTTTTTAATCTTATTATTTTATTAATCATCTTTGTTGAAATTAGCTGCTAGAACTTCTTCTTCTTTTTATTATTTTTTTATTTTTTATTTTTATAAGTAATGATGAAATGGGTATCTGTTGTGGTGGGTGATTGGTGTTTGTTGTAATGCCTCTTAAAAAAATTATTTTCAGTTATTTGACAATTTGTGATGACAAAGGTTTGAATTATGGAGAAAGCTATGATGTATGCAAATTATATATATCTATATATATTGGCAATAAAAGAAAAAATGGTTTATTAGGCTTTTATGAGATAATTGATAGTGAAGATCTTGGTTAGTAATGACAAGGTAAAATTTATGTCCAGTGCTTTGACATAGTGTGAGATTGAAACACAAATTGTCCCAATCTAATATATCAAATCTAAAATTTAAACATTTTTTTTTTACTAATATAGTTTTCGATTGATATTTATGTTTTTGTTTGCTTATGTTGGAAATGACTCACAAAATCCATATTGTTAAAAATTTCTTAATGTTTTTTTATTAGTAATAAGTTCATTGCATAAATTGTTGTAAGTTTCATATCACCATCCATATAAATAGCTCATGAAGCAACATCTATTGTGGACATAACTCTGTGATGTTTGGCAGAAATAACTCTCTTTCTTATCATCATTTATCATACACAATACATGTGTGGAGTATACAATTTTTTCCATTCTTTCTTAATTTATTTTCAATGAAAACAGTTAGAGCATTATGTTTTATTTTACCTCTAAGAAGATGAAACAAAAGTGATAGTTACTTTGGTTGGAATGGCTTCTTGAGATTCTCAAAAATTTTCATATTCCCTCATTTCTTTATCATTTTCTTTAGAACCTCATGTTTCACTCATGATATTGATGCTAGAAGTATTTTTTTTTTTTTTTTAATTTTTGGTTTTCCTTTTTTAGTTCTTAAATAGCTTTGCTTTGAATTGTGGTAATTGCATTATATTTTTCTAGAAATAAAGATATAGCCAATCTTTGTAAGTTAATCATGTTCAGCAAATGTACTGCAAAATCTATGTAGGATTTATTGAGGAAATCATAATCATCTCTCTCCACTCTCTGCAACTTGGATTATAAAAGGTAGGGTCAGCCCTAAGTTACCAATTTATGTTATGGTTTGCTTTTTGTTTTTATTTTTATCTGTAACTTCTGTTTTTGAAATTATGCCGTTCTCTCCAGCAGACACGTGTGGTTTTTTGTCAATTTTTTAGATTCTTATTTTGTGTATCCATCCAGAAGGGTCTCTGAAAAGTATTGATAACGCTCTAATATTCTAGCATTCAAAAGTTCTCAAGTTACCAACAACTTTTGTTATGATTTTATGGTACCATATTGCTTTACGTCTTTGAAAAGTAATATGCTAATAATATCATTATAAACTTCCAGATTTCTAAAGTTTTGTGTTCTCTCAAACAGATAGTTATGGTTTTGTAGTCAAAATAGCCTTGTCTTGTCATTTTGTGTATCCATCCAAAAAAGTTTCTCTGAAAAGGATTGATTGGAAGAGGCTCTAGTAGCACTCTAGTACTGAAAAGTTCTTTGGAGAAAGTTATTAGATTATCAAATTTTGAATCTAATTTGTTGGAATTAAGCCAGTATCTCTTGCGGTTTGATTTACATTTATTCTCTTGGTTTAATGCATTCGATTTCTTGTAAGGGTGATTCACTCATTTTAGGAATATAAATGAATGACAGTAGGGGAGGTTGTTAATAAATGTAGGGAGAACCATGGCCAAAAATTAAAAAACAGAAAGAAAAAGAAATGTAAGGAGAACTAGTATTCAATTTAAGTAAACTGAAAAGAAATAATTGTGAAATTTCTTGCATGCAATGCATCCCATGGTACTTTTGTGTTTAAGTTGCAATAATTGAACCCGCACATGTAGCTCAGTGGTTCAGCGAGTTATGTGATGAACCGTGAATGCAGACATCCCAGGTTTTGTCACGACCCAAACCCGGCCCTATGGGTTTAGCACCGTAACTGGCCAGTAATCCGAGATTACCAAAGGCCTGCTGAACAGTAATACAGTCAAACAGAGTACAGGGCCTGGCGGAAGCCAATACAGTAAGTAACTAGTGTCCATTGAGCTGTGTAAATCTGTATGCCAAAAATAGTTTTCATGCATTCATACAGTTCAAAACAGTACAGTCTATAAACGGTCTATACAATCATACACAAACATTCAGTACGGGGACCTAATCCCTCGATAACAATACAGTGAAACAGTAGACAGTCTATACAGTAGTACAAACAGTAAGGAGACCGATGGGGACACAAAAACACCCCAAGCCATAGCATGGCAACTCGGAACCTCACAGTGAGGCACATAGGCTGGCTTGACAAAACTGGGGACCAACCCACGCTCCTAGCTCCGGTCTGGCTGCTGAGAACCTACATATATATATATATAAACAGTGAGCTAAAACCCAGTGAATAACATAATGCATAAAGAGGTTATGAATGAATGTCCTTACAGTAATGAAATCAGTGCATTAAACAGTATTTCAGTCTTTCAGTATTTCAATCAATCAGTCATATGTGGTACATCCATTAGCCTATAAACAGTAGGTCCAAAAGGACCGGGTCTTAACAGACCCAACAGTAATGATGGCCATCAGTCAGTAAACAGTATGGTTCCACGAGGAAACCGACAGAGCTCTGTAACAGTAAACAGTAATTGCTAAGGATGCCACAATACAGTTCAGAATACAGGACATACATTCATTCAGTAAACAATAGCAGTTCAATAAACAGTTCAGTTCAGTATTCAAAAGATAACCATTTTGAACATATCTTTACACAATTGTTACTCACAGAGATTGGGCTATAGCAGCTAGAGCGCGTCCCCGAGAGCCAACCCTAAACAGTTAACAAATAGAACACACACTAAGTTTCACAGTCGGGAAGGATGATAATTAAATCCCTAAATTTCCTCGGTGTGGTTCTATGTCTAAATCCTCATTAAGATGTCTAAAACTAGGCCTAAGAATGCCTAGGATGGGATGAGGATGCAAAAATACAATTGGAAGGCATTTTTCAAAAGTTGCTGAAAACAGGGGTCTCGCTCGAGCGAGCCTTCCTTCGCTCGAGCGAGGTTGCAAAATCAAAGGCTTCGCTCGAGCGAACAATCCTTCGCTCGAGCGGTCTGATGAAACAGTAAAAGTACTGGATGCTCGATTTTTACGCTCGAGCCACCAATCCTTCGCTCGAGCGTGGCTCAGAGAAAACGTTGGTCGCTCGAGCGAGGAATCCTTCGCTCGAGCGAAGAAGCCAAATCTGAAATTTCCAGATTTGCCTTCCAAGCTCAAACCAAGCATTCTCAACTCAATTCTCGACCTCTTGGGCCTAACTTCTGGAAAATACATCCTAAAACAATGTATAACAAGTTTCAAAAGCCAATTTATGAATTCAAGCCCCAAAGGTGAGTCAATTAAGTCCAAAATTCAAACCCAATTTCAAGAACAATTTCAAACATGCAATGCATGAGCTTTTAACCAAATTCAAGGTTCAAATCTTGCTCTAATGAGCTCAATAGTTGGAAAACAAAATGAAAACATGGACTATAGCTTAAACATGGACATGCATGTACAATCCATCAAGAATTCAACTCAAAATGCACCAATTCAAGCATGCATGCAACAATTCAAGCATAATCCAACCTATTTGCACTAAATCATGGCCTAGCTCTCTAATTGGGCATGAATTATGCAAGATTAAGCTCAAACACTAAAATAAGAAGATGGAATGCTACCTTAGACCTTGAATTATAAGATGACAAGCTCAATTATACAATCTATGCCTCAAATCTTCAAGTTCTTCTAGCAATTCACAAGATGGGCTCAAATCTGTCTCTCTCTACACTATGGTCGACTAGATGTGTAGGAAATGGCTGATCAATGGATATGCTAAGTGTAATAAGGCTCTTGAAAATCAATAAACAAGTGTCCACTATTGGTGGCAATTTGGTAATTAAGCCTAAGTTTGCAATTAGCTCATTTTAATCTACTTTAATCATTCCTAATCAATTTTCAGATAAATATACCATTAAATCACAAATATTCTACTGATCCCAAAACTCTAAACGGTTCCTAATTCGGCCGCCGATAAGGCCTTCAATTAGCAGTTTACACATACGAATTCAAACAGATAGTCATTCAATCAAACAGATGCCATATGCAATACAATAAATAAACTTATTCAATTTCAGTTTCGATTTTAATCAGTCCATTCAGTACTTCAGTTAATCCAATTATCAGTCATTATCAGTTCTGTTTAACAGTAACCAGTAGCTAATTCAGCAGTTTATCGATAATCAGTACGAGGGTTGTTACAGGTTTGACTGTCACTAGCGGCAAATCCCTGGATTAATGATTTGTGGGAGATTGCATATATCCGGTAGGAGTAGTCTTGCCTTTGTTACCTTGAGCTATGAGTAAGGACAGTAGAGACCCATCGTTAACCAAAAGAAAAAGTTACAGTTATTTGTATAGTGCTTTACTTTATCTTCGATTTCAATAGTTATGCATGAATGCTTGAATGTATTGTTGGTTCCATGCAAGCTCAATATATATTCAACTGCAACATAGTATATATTGTTATACATTATCTTGGTGCTGACTTGCATCCTCTTGTAACAAATTCCATGAAAAATAGGCACCTTCACATGTCTTAGGATTTTGTGTTGAAAGTATATAATGGGGTTTATGTGGCATCTTCAATATGACATTCTCATCTATTGAAGTTACAATGATCTCTCTCTTGTCAAATCTGTCACTTGAGTTTTGAATCCTTATCTTTTTCTTTTTCTTTTTCTTTCTTTTTTTTCAAATTTTATTTACCCTTTTTTTTTGTATATCTCTTTTCAGTTGAGGTTTGAATCCTTATCTAGAATATACAAATTTTCCACCGAAGGCCAACCTTTGTACGTTCATTTTCTACTTTTAACATATGGAGGCTGCAATTTAGTCAACTAGTGGCTCTTTCCAATTTCTTTGCCAACACTAGTTGTATGTTGTTGTATTAGGAGTTACACCTTTGCTGGTTAAGTTTTCAAATATGCTACATGGTTTTGGAACAGTTAGGTTAAGGTCCCATGAGGGCATTCCAAAACTCCCATTTAAGGACTTACAATTTTCAAGCTTTCCAAAACTCCCATTTAACCACTATAATATGTCAATTACACAGTTACAAATTATGATAGAGTAAATCTCAAAAAATTAATTATTTATTTATATACATAAAAGTACTGGGACTTGCATTAGTAAATACACGACGGACCTACTATCTAGCATTTTCTTAGAAATTTAAGATAATGCTCACCTGCCCGAGTATTGTGCAATATAGGATGCCCATAAAAGATTCCCAGTAAGTTTTTCAGTGCTTAGACATGTATGAGTTAACCACAAGATCTGGTAAAATTTTAGTTGCCTGTTCTTTTTATTTTGTTTTAATTTTACTGTTTTCATTCTTTAGTCTCTTGTTGATCTCAGGACGTCGCGGTGGCAAATTTCAACCCAAGCTCAAGGTTCAAATTGGGATAGAGAAACCTGGTGCCAACATTTCTCATCCAGATGCAGTTGAGTCCATTCCATGTCCACAACAAGCTCAGTCAATTCCTTTTGAAACTGAATACATGAACGAGAGTTCAAACCTTGCATTCCCATCTAACAATATTATTGATTTTCCATCCTTGAGGTTTGATGATTCTACATCTAAACTTCTAGTGAATGAACTAACAACCAATTTTATGGAGGCTTCTCGCTCAGAGGCTTCTTTCCCTGGAGAACACCCAGAGGCTGCTCCCAAAATCCCAGAAAAAGTTGTAATTTGTTCAACCTTTATTCTTTCATACATTTATTATTTGCATTAGTTAATTATTCTATTTAATTGAGTTAATCTAGTTCTAGTTTGATGTTTTATTTCTTTTATATTTTGCGAATATTATAATTTTATTATGTGTTTCTCAGAGCTCCAAGTGTAGGAAGAGAAAAACTCCAGTAACAGATGACTCTCTTGAGAACCAAAAAGATTCTATATCTAGTCAGGATAATGAAACTAGCAGATCAACAAGGCTGCTAAGAAAGCGAAAAAATGGATGTGAGCTTGTTGATGAATCGGAGGAGAAGGCTAATGTTGATGGGGCTTCTCATACTAATGTCCTAGTGGTTCTCTTGTGGTTCTCTTATAGTTGTCAATATGTTTAAAAAGTTAGATATGCATAGTTTTGAATAGTTTAAAATTTTTGAACAGTTTAGAACTTAAGGATATAGTTTTCGAATGTTTGGAATGTATAGACAATTGTTGAATATTTATAATTTATGGATATAGTTTCTTTTTTATGTTTCAAACAATATTTTGGTGGTTGATTTTTGTTTTGTGATTCTTGTTTGTAATATTTGTTAGGTTGTACAAAATTGGTCAAATAGAACCTGCTGAATTTTTATTTTTATTTTTAAAAAATGTATATTCTATGGCAGGCATAATAAGTTATCGTATTACATATTTTATGGCGCACAATCAATGTCATTATTTGTCTCACTAATTAACGATGTGCAAAAGTAGTCGTAGAAAAAGTAACAACGACGCACAAAATCTGCCTTTAAATAGTTTTTAACGGCGTACTATAGCATGTCGTAGAAAAAGTAACAACGACGCACAAAATTTGCTATTAAATAATTTTTAATGGCGTACAAAACATGTCGTTGAAAGTGAATGACTTTCAATGACTGGTTATAATATGACGTGTGTAACAAGTCCGCGAGAGACCCCGCTACAGTTCGGACTCGATTTGTTGTCACAGTTCTAAATCTGAACCAAAGAGTCCAAATCCGGCAAATCGTTTTGAGAAAAACAGATTTTGAAAGAAGTGCCAAACATGGACTGCTTTGCCAGATACAAAGTCGCCACCTAAATATTTTTTAATGGAGGAATTTAGGAAACCCTAACTCGGTGCCAAAGGCCACGTGTCCGTCATCACCAAAGTTGCCTCGGCTCGGGAACTTGGGTACGATTGGGGAAAGTCAGCTATGAGCACCCCCTCTTGCCCGATCCGAAGACCAGCCTCTACTAATCATGATATCCAATTTTGAAAACGTTATGTGTTCTTATTCCGGTTATTAGCCTAGATTTACTATGTTATGCACACAGCAAACAAGTATAGACCAAATCGCCTAAATTGGAACAAAACATTTCATGTTTGTTTTGAAAATGGTTTGCTACTCTCAAGTAGGCTAAAATACAGATTTTGCCACCCTCAAGTGGGCTTTAGAAAAGGTGGTTTTGCCACTATCTAGTGGGCTTAAAACTCACAGTTTTAATGCATTATTCCAATTTAGGTAATTCAACCTCCATCCACAGGCATTCAAGCAGTTATATCACATAAGCAGCTAGCCTCATGGCAATCACGCTATTATGGCAACACTCACACGCATGCGGTATGCTAAAGCATAAAAGCTTACCTAGTACTCCATGCCAAAATAGAAACTAGTTAATAATCATGCATGATCCTAGTTCATGTTAAAAATGGCTAATGCACCACATACAGAATGTCACTAGAATAGGCTCGGCTAATCTACAATGACATGTGAAATGCTACAAATAACACATATTCAACTTGGAATTGAAGTACAATGCAGTTAGTATGATGCGCCGAGCCCGGTACATGCAGTACAGATGAATGATGCACGCATGCATAACATAAGGTATGCTAATTTAAATATGTCCAAATACTAACCATCAAAGCAGGTAAGTAAAAGGGAGAAAGAACTGAGGATTGGAAGACATGCACACACTCACGCACACTTATTACACAATTGCCCTCGCTCGGAGGGTCCAAATAAATGTTACAGTCCGAATATTAAATACATTAATTATTACAGAATTTCTAATTAATTAACCGAATGAATAATAATAAAAAAAGAAAGGTGGCCACAGCCCCGTCTTGGAAAGCGCGAATGATGCATGCTTCAGTCTGTATTGCCCGGAAAACCCGTGCCATGCTACTGCTGCCTCTGTTTTATACTTCCCTGCCTCTCCAAAGACTGCCAAAGTCCCGGGACATGTTCCTTGCACACTGTAGAATACCGTTGGCTGGAGGAAATGCCCACCGGCCATAGAGAATTTCCATCGGCTGCTGATGAAGTTATTGGCCATTCACCAATGGCTGGTCGGCACTGAATGTTGCCGGTCGGCAAAAACTTCCTGCAGAAGACAGTTTTGATAGCAACAGAAGACAGGCAGTGCATGGCATGAAATTTCAGGCACATGTAAGCATGGCCATGCTCCCTATCATGCATTAGACTCAAAAAAGCACGGTCCTCGACCCTCGGGCAATCAATTGTGCATTTTGATGCATGATGGCCTAAGAGGCCAAGTTTGCATTTCAATGAAGATGTATGCAACACAAAAATGAAGACCAAGACCCTATCATGTCAAGGTCAAGGGCCTCAGTGACCGAGAGTTAAGACGTGTTACATCACTTGTAGTATGAACACTTCTTAACCCTCACACTTGGTTTGACACCCCAAACCAAGTAATGCAATGCATGTTATGCAAACATGGCTCAAAGATGCAACATGAGATTAAGATGCAAGGCATGCCAAATGCCATGCAACTATCATGGCAAGTATGCAATGCTAGACATGCAAGATGCAAATGTAATGCAAACATAGACAATCTAAGCAATAAGATCATCATGTTACAACACCTAATGAAGCAATCATGCAATAAACATGAGACAAGCATGCAATGGTGGACTTAAACCATAAAGGGGCAGACCTCAATCCACCCCAAAACAGTGGCCAAAAGTGCCCAAAAATGGTGGACAAACACTCATGCCAACATGCAAGCCAATGGGCCTAAAGCTAAGGCACAAAAAGGGAGCACTTTACTTCCACTAACATGATCACTCATGGCATGAATTAGACAAGAAAAAACAGAATTCTAGCATGCAAAAATGGGCTCCAAAACCCACTGATATGGCAGCTTAAGTGGCTTCAATGAAATGCATGCACCAAAGTTCATTTCTGAGCATAAAAGGACACATCCTCAAAGCATGAAAGAGGTCACATATGCAAACATACAAACATGATTTATGGACTGAAATACAATCCTAAATGATGCCAAATCATGAGGATGGTCTAAGCTAAGCATGCTAGAGGCCAATATACTCAAGGCTTACAAGCCAAAACACAAAGAGATGACACCAAACATGGCAAGCATGACTGAAACAGATGGCCAACAGACTTTAAACATGGTAAAGTAATGCCAATACCTTCATGAAGTTAGGCTAACACATGCAAGAATCATGGCCTAAACACAAGATGCATTTCTATGCCAAATAGAGGAATGCAAAGCAAGTATGTTAAGCATGCAAAGGGGCACAAATCCGACCAAAAACAAAGATAAAATGTGACCTAGAGACACCCAAAAACCTCTGAAATAGGGCCAAAATCAGTCAAGCATGCATGTTGCCTTTTAAGCCAAAAGGCAAGGATAAAAGAGGGACAAGGGGGAGAGGGGTGTCCCTCCCCTATACAAGACTTCAAACCACCTTCCTCACCACTGAAAATCCACTGGTTTTCAGTTGTGAGAAGACTAAAACACTCAAGCAAACAAAGCCTTACAAAGGAAGCACCAAAAGGGCCAAATAAGGCCTAAGAGGGTGAGTTTGAACTCAAACCGCAAAAAACCCTTAATGAAAGTTCTTAAGCATGAAAATATGAGCTTTTTTTATGTTATGCACAAAGCCTAAATCAACAAGCAAGACAGGTAGAAAACTAGTGCAAGTTTGGGAAAACTAAAGCAAAGTGATTACCCTTGAAGAACACCTCAAGAACAGCCAATGCAGCCTTCTTCTTTTGATCAAAATCAGTCCAAAAGCTCAAGAATCAACCCTCAAAGCCTATCAATCTCGGAGCTAGGTGTAATGGTGTGTGTATTAGTGCAAAAGTAAGGTAAAAATGCACTTTTAGGCTTCCAAACACACACTAAGGATAAGAGAGAGGGAGATATAGAGAGAGAGAATCATATATAAGATATATGTATGTATTCTTTGGTTCTTTGATAAAAAATTTCCAACCCTAGACAAAGGAGAGGAATGATGACTTATATAGGTAAAAAAGAGGGTTCTAAGCTTCTCTAAGAAGCTATATCAAAAGGGGCAAAGGGTACAAATGGCTCTTGGCTTCTAGAGGAAGCTAAGACAGCTGGCCAAGCTTCTCCAAGAAGCTTGGCCAAAGGGTGCAAGCTTCTAGAAGGAAAAGGGGTGCAAAGGAGTCAAACCAGCCACAACTGCACGGGGAGGAGTGATGGTGCATTCCAGCTGGCATAGCTGGCATGCACCATGCCTCAAGGGTACAAAGGAGTCACACTGGCCAGCAAAAGAGGTCGCCGGCAAAATAAAGTGCCGGTCGGCCAAATATAGTGCCGACCGGCCATTAGTTTTAAGAAACCATGGCCGGTGGCACCCATAAACGGCCGGTGATGTTAAGGGAATGCCGGTGGGATGTGGGGATGGCCAACAAGCCATTTCCTGCCCTTCAAGGCAAAAACACAAGTGTTTGGTGCCAAAACCAAACACGGAACAGTCGAGTCGAGAGATCCTGAGGCAAGGCGCGCAGCCAAGACCTTCGGGAACTCAAGACGAACACAAACAAAAAACGATCACCGAGTGTTCAAGCGGTGACGTCCAAGTCTTGAGGACGGTCAAAAATGGGGTGTCTACAATGTGCACTGCACGTCGTATAAAGGTTTTTACGGCGTACATTGCGCGCCATAAAAGCCCTTTTTTTTTTTTTGTAGTGGTCATTCAACAAAAGTATGAGACCCTATGGCTCAGATAGTAGGTCCCTTCAAAAAAACAACATACCTTCTTCATATCAAATAATTTCCTAGCCTCCAATCACCATAGTTCCATGCACTTCATTGATCATCAGATATTTCAACTTCCTGAAATGTTCTCATAGCTTAACTTCACATGTAACCACGTAGCTTTCGTCACTTCCTTATAACACCGTATTCATACGAATCAATATGCTTGTATTCCTCAATGTGCAAGTCAAATTTTACGTCTTCCTTATAGCATTATAGATTTCACAATAGCTCTTCACTTCAACACTAAACTTATTAAACAAACACATCCCAATCTCTTTTCGTTGTCGAAGTTCCGTAATAACCGTTAATTCCTATAATACTATATTTTCACAAATCATAATATTTGTACTCCCTAATATGCCAATTAACAATTCTAATTTCCTTATAACGTCAGACATTCTTCAATAGTTCTTAGCTCTTGGCCTCAATACCACACTTACTAAACATCGCATCCCAGTTTCCTCATTATTATCAAAATTTAATAATAGCTCAATTCTTAGACCCAATGCTTAGGCTATTTAACAAATACATCTCGGTCCTCTTATAATTATCAAAGTTCCCTGTAGCTCGTAGGTTTTAACCTTAATACATACATATGTACATATTTCTAAATGCACAATTTATCACTTACTTACTAGATGCATGCAACTTCTGTATGTATGATCACACAAAACTTTAATGTCAAACACATGACTAACCACCTATCATTTCCATCCTTAAATATAAAAGAGCAAATTTTCCAAACTCTTGGTGCCAAACTGTGATTTCACAACTACAGGGGCCAAAATGAAAATTTTCAAGAATCCCGTGACTGGATTGTAATTTCTGAAAACTTCAGGGACCAAATTGTAATTTTTAGAATATTTCTGTGATGATGTCTGCCTAAACATTTAAATCCTCAAACGCTACTAAAAGGATTCGAACTCCTGATTGCATCGTTAGCACCATACGCCTTAATCACTAAGCCAAACTTACTCTTGTAATTCCCTTGTCCCAAATAAATATTCAAAGTAATAAGATTAGCTACAAAATGGTCATCTTCAACCTGTAGTTGAGCGTGGCTTTCTAATTTCAAGCTGACTTTACGTGCAAAGATTTGACCGGCACGTATAGTCCACCTCGACTTTCGCTTTCCCTGTTCTTTCTAGGTCTGGACTTCTCTTATCGAGACCTGTCTCCTATATGCTCGAAACCTGATTTTGAGCAACTTAAAAGCTGATAGTTTCGGAAACCCTTTTACTTTTCTTTTCTTATACCTGCCATCCACTCTAGCCAATTAATCTTTTCTTTTCTTTCTCTTTTTTTTTTTTTCAAACCCACATGATGGGTTTGTTTGTTTGTTTTTTATTTTATTTATTTATTTATTTATTTTTGCATGTTCTTCCTCTTTCTCTATCTAGGTACGAACCAAACACGCAAACCAAACACACAAAGTGCACAACACTTATTCCTTCTTACTCATCACTGGTAGCATCCGACGCCATTCATTTTTGTTTTCCTATTATGTTTATATCAAATTTGGTACAAAATCACACAAACTTATCATGCATACCTTTATCCCATTACATAATTGTGCGTGTGTCCTATACTCCAATAATATTTTTTTTCTTGAAAAACCATTGATCTGATACAATTTTGTCACAACCCAAACCTGGTACCCGAAGGTTCGACGTCGCGACAAGATAATAACTAAAATCATAACAAATTAATAGTGCAGCGGAATAAAAAAAAAGGATATCCAAATCTTCATTTTAGTGTAACAAAAATGTATACATTGGAGCTTCTATTCGATTGCAATACCCGAGTTGTACTATGACTACAAAGTGCCTTGTGCCTACCCGATGCACTGGTTTTGACACGTCTCCTAAAAGTGGTTAACAGCTATAAGCACATGGCAGAGTGAGAAATGTTATATCAAAAGTATATGGAACACAAAATTGTAAATTTAATAAAATATAAACTATTGACAAAAATAAATGTCAAAAAAATATTTTTAATTTTTTAAAAATTATTTCTATCCACTAAAGATAAAATTATGTAAAATTGATCAAAATTAATAAAAATTACATGATTAATTTTTAAAAATTAATTTTACATAATCATCATCCAAACATATAATAAAAATTAATTTGGTTAAAAAAATAAATAATATCTAAAAGATTTATCAATTTTACATAATTTTATCTTTAATGGATAGAAATAATTTTTAAAAATTCAAAAATATTTTTTTGATATTTATTTTTGTCAAATTAGTTTATATTTTATCAAATTGATGATTTTATTCTTAAAAAATCTAATGATATCTTCAATTGTCCTCATTTAGAACAAGATTCAAGATTTAAAATTCAAGGTCAAATGTGTCACAATTAAAAGTCAATAACTAAAGTGACATAAGTTCCAAACTATATGGACTATTAGTTTAATTCATCCAATATATTATAATAACTCAAAATATAATATAACTCAATTATTGATTCTTACTATTTCCTTCTTATTTTTGCCGGCTATTTAAGATTGTTCTCTTGCTCATTTCTCTCTTTCTTTTTTTCTTTTTTTTCTTTTTTTTTTCTTTTTTTTTTGCCCTTTTATTCCTTCCTTACTTTATAAAGGCCCCTATCTATATATCCCTGACCAGAGTGATGAATCACCCCCGCAATGATGCCTCACAATTGATGACTCACCCCGCTAGCTACTAGACAACACAGCTGACTCGGCTTTCCTTTCTCTAGCAATTTACACAATTAATTGTTGTGCTAACTTAGCACTTAAGTAAAATATATTCCTTTTATTTTTGATAAATCCAAACTAAATTAAATTATATCTTTTAAGTAATGAGATATATTATTCCATATGTTTACATTTTATTATTATTATGTATTTATTTATTTTGTTTTCTTTTTATCGCTTAATCAATTCTAATTCGAACCCAATTAATAAAATTTTAAATTTATTAAATTGAATCGGATATTTAATTAAACTCTCATATAGTCCAATACTCAAAATTAAAATAATTCAATTAGTCAATTTTACCTTATTGAGAATTCCGCAATTAAATTAGAATAAGAATTAAGTAAATGTAAAATATTATACGTGGCGGACTCGTCACAATAAGTTCTCAAAAATATATGTAAGTTGTAATTTCTCAAATTTTTTTAAGTTAATTTACGTATGTTTATGAAAACTTATACAATTTGTGAAGTAAGTTAGGTATATTTATGATAACTTACGCAAGTGCATATGATATGTACTTGCACACTTAAGAATTATCCTAATTTTTTTAGTTGAATAGGTGGTTGTGTGTAGAGGTGATTACGGGTAAGGTTGGGTCTGGTAGCATACCATCCACCATCCGTTTAAATTTAGGTAGATTGAAAAAAATCAATCTATATTCGTTCACTAGTTTGGCGAATACGAATTAAGTGGGCCATACGGATTGACAGATGGATGCGATCGATTTAACAGTTTAGACTTTTACAAATTTTGGATATTTTTTCGAATTATAATTTATTATCTTTACAATCTCCAATAACTAGTAATATGAAAATATATATATATATTATTTATTTATGATAGGTTATAGCACCATGCATGTCTATTTTTAAGGCATTATTTTATATTTTCACAAAAATATATATTTTATTATTTCTTCTATATATTATTACTTGTTAGCAATTCCTTTTATTTTTTGTTTTAAATTTTATTTATGAGTGGATCAAATTCATGTGGGTGCGGGATGGTTCATCTGATATTCGAACCATATTTGCATATTTTGAAATATTTCATTTACATCCATCAATCGAAAGATACACATCTGTCCACAATCAATCAGGTTGGGCAAGTTGGGCGGATTCATGATTGTGAGGACAAAAATGATTGATCGATGAATAAGATGTGATATTTTGAATTTTTTACTATTTTAGCAAAAAAAACTTCTCCCCATTTCACTTCTAATGGGTTAGTTACAATAGTTTTTTTTTTTTTTTTTTTTTTAAATAACAGGTTAGGAACATTTGAAGAATTTTCGAAGCTTTTTAAACCGCTTGTATAAATAAATAAGCATAATAGGGAGTAACATTAGAATACATAAATTAAAAATGGATTAGATAAAATAAAAAGCACCTTTCTTGAAACTTTAGTTAGTGAAAATTGAAAAGGGACATCGGAGTTGCCCTAATATCAATAACAATGTTGTGCACATCAATTTTTTTTTTTGTCAATAAATTATAAATACAATTCTTAAAATTTGTTTAAGATACGACTTATTTTTCGTGATTTTAGAAATTACATTTTGTTCCTTTAAATTTATAATTGTATAACAAATGACCCATTTTCTTAATAAATTATTAAGTCAATAAATAGTTTTTAATGATATTGAAATATATTTCAATTAACAATTTTGATAATTTTATTATTGTATAGAAAAGTGATTACAAATTTTATTTTTTTATTAATTCTGTTAAATAAAAAATTTTGACAATAGATTTGTAATTTTTAGAACCACATAGAGCAATATGTACTTTAAACAAATTTCATAAAGTATATTTGTAATTTATCATTTTTTAATCACAATTTATATACCATGAAGTATTCACAACTATTGAAAAATATAATTCACAATTATTATTAGATATTCTTAAAGTATCATATGATATTATTTATGTGATACTTTTGACAAATGAGAAATTATAACATATTAAGTGAATTATTTATTGTCTTTTAATTATTTAACAAAGGTGAATCAACATATTTTTTCATAAAAATTTTTGTTACAATGTGGCTTATGGGGTAATTATTTAGTAATCTCGAAGTAGATACACGTGGTATTCTATAATATTGTGATTCATGGAGAATGTGGATAAGTAAGGTTTTTGTGTTGAGTGACTTGGAAACATGAAGCATATAAATGATGATTGGTTAAGCAATACGGACACATGATATTCTAAAAACATTCTATAATTTCCCGTGACTTATACTCCTAGAGTACTACATAATTAGTCAATCAGCAAGGATAATTATTGAGTTATCCTAGAGTATTATGTGGTATTATTTATTTAAAGTTTCCAACTAATTGCGTAATGAAAAATTTTACAAGAAATAATGTTGACTCACTTTATTAACTAGGTAGAAGACAAGAAATGAACCCATTAATGTGTTTATTTGGTATAATTTATTATAAGTTAAAAGTTAATAATAAAATTAAAAAAAAGAAGCCAAAAGCATTATTTTTCTAACTTTAAGGTAATTAACTTTTTCAGCTTATTTAAAAATAGAAGTTGCATCAACAGGCAAATACGAAACTCTCAGATTATAATTATTTAAAAAAAAATCTACAAACAATTTATGTAAAGTCGTCTCTTAAAAATTGAAATATGTTAATGTTGGTTAATAGTATGAAAACACTTCCTAACATCGAATTTCAAAAACCAGCAGGTGGTTCCAGCTGTTACAACACTAGACATTTCAAAGGGCAAACTCCATCTATTTTTAAATTGTTTTTATTGAAATTTATTAATTGAAATAATGTTCTTCAAGTAAGGAAGCAGACAGATCTAGTTTTCCACACTGCAAGGGTGTATGAGTCGCTAAAATTGGATTATTTAATAATTTTTTGAATAGCTAATGGGTGATGAATTAGAACTTCTAATTTGATGATTATATATTGGTATTTTGAGAAAATAGTTAAATGTTGATTTTTGACTTTTAATTAAATTTTTTGCTATTTTAGAAAAGTGATTTAGGAAGTTAGTAAAAAATTGCTTCTGACTTTTTTTATTAATATTCGTTTATGATGTCACATCATAATAAAATGACTAAACTATTCCCACATAATGTAGAAAATTTATATTTTCACCCATGTAAATATAAAAAAAATAAAGGATATAATTATAATTTTATATGTAGCTTTTTTGGACTTGCCAAATGACACCTTACTAAAAAAAGCCAACCTAGCTTTTTTAGCAAACAAGCTACAAAATGTAGCTTTTTACTACTTGCTTGAGATACTTTATAAAAGATAAAAAATCAAAAAATTATTAAAAAAATCAAAAAAATTAACACTATTTACAAAAGGCAAGAGGAGGGAAACATGGGAGTTTCTATTCACACACACCAAGCCTCCTCTCCACACATACTTAATGAAGGAGTGTGTAAAAAGTGTGTGAGGGAGAGATGTGTAGAAAAGATATCTTGTGTCACACCCCAACCCAGCCCCTATGAGTTTGGGCATGACTTAAGCAGGAACAGACAGAATAACCTGTATGGTATACATTGGGGGCCTGAACGGAAGCATTAAATTTAAAATGACATCTAGAAATATCCATTGAGCAACTATCAACAAGCCAGGACCATCTTAACATTGAACATAACATAGCATGCACACAAAAAGAGGTTACATAAACATTTACAATCCAGCCCAGGTTTTAGGCATACAACAAAATAAATACATAACCCTGACCAGCGATGTGGATACCAAAATTACATTTAGAGAAAACTGATCTAATATGTAAGGGTTTCCTCCAGTGCCTGGTAATCCTTAGGCTGACAAAATGCATGAAGTGTGCTAGATCGACTCCTCAAGCTGGTTCCTACAGAATCGAACAAAACTACAGAATGAGACAAGCTCAGTGAATAGTAGTGCGCAATAATAAAATCACAATGTACAGTAGTATGTGTATCCAAAACCAAATACTGAGATAACAGATTGGCCTATTGGCCCAGATAGCCTTGCGGCACAGATAGCCTTTCGGCTCAGGTAGCCTTGCGGCACAACAGGTAGCCTTGCGGCACAACAGGTAGCCTTACGGCACAGATAGTCTTTCGACTCAGGTAGCCTTGCGGCACAGATAGTCTTTCGACTCAGGTAGCCTTGCGGCACAGATAGTCTTCCGACTCAGGTAGCCTTGCGGCACAGATAGTTTTTCGACTCAGGTAGCCTTGCGGCACAACAGGTAGCCTTTCGGCACAACAGATATACGGATGTGGTTATCACTTTTCATTTCCAGATCAATACATAATTTACAATTATGCCTTACAGAACAGATACATAAATGTATATGTAATGCACTATTACTCACAGTGTTGTGGTGGCGTATGAGTTCCTCCTGGAGTGTGCCCTACACACAACATAACTAAGAAATTAGTATTCTTTTCCTTTAAGATCCTTATCAGTCATTCCGTATGTCATATCACTATCATAAACTCATCAGAAAAACATTCTAATAGCACCAAAGAGTCAAGCATGAAAAACTGAGCAAAACAGAGTTTTCTCACTGAAACAGTACTCCGCTCGAGCGTAGCTTTGTCCGCTCGAGCGGACAGTGTAGTGCTACCAAAAATACTGGATGGTCGATTTTTACGCTCGAGCGTATAGTTTTCCGCTCGAGCGGACAGGGTAATTTTCAGAAAAACTGCTGAGAGGTGCATTTTTCCCGCTCGAGCGGCCCTGACCCCCGCTCGAGCGGACGTCGACCCAGATTCAGGGCAGCCCGATTTTCAAGCCAAAATTCATCATCCAAACCCAATTTTTCATGCAATCAAGGGTGAAATTCATGCAATACTTCCACTTAACAACACCACAACATGGAGGAAAGCTTAATCATGCCAATTTAGACCAAGTTA
Source organism: Camellia oleifera (assembly GCA_022316695.1). Lineage (NCBI taxonomy): Eukaryota > Viridiplantae > Streptophyta > Magnoliopsida > Ericales > Theaceae > Camellia > Camellia oleifera. The sequence continues at coordinate 43,044,795 of CM039319.1, forward strand.
AAGGCTTCAACAAGCCAACACTTTCACAAATTCCATCCAATGACCCAAATATATTTAGGTTCTACAAATTCAACAAACACATCACATAATATTAGCATGAATGCATGGATTACTGAGACACAATCTAACATGGATGCCCAAGATGTCAAAATACCCAATTAATGAGAAACCCTACTTAGAGCAAGTATAGAGCATCCATGAATCAAACACAAATATATATATATATATATATATCTCAACTCTTAAGTGGCTACACAAGAGAACTTGAATTACCTTCAATTAGATCACACAAATCCAATAAGTTGAAGAAGCACAATTTCCCCCAATTCCTCACCCACGTTTCTCTCTTCTCTCCCTCTTAGAGTCCCACGTTTTTGATCTCAAGTTCAACAAGTCTTAGATAGATATAACAATATATATATAAGGCATAAAAGACGAAAATCAATCGCTTTAGGGTGCCGAAATAAAAATTTCACAGAAAATCCCCTTATAGCTTAAAAATCATGTAGATTCCAAATTTCAAATCAATTTCTGCAAATTAAGTCTCTAAGATGCTCAATTTCCATTTTAACTAATTCCAGTGTAACAGATACATTCTAATTCAACAGATAGAAACTCATATTTCTAAGTTCCATGCTCTTTTTCTATATTTTCACATAGATTTTCACAATAACATTCAAAGACACAGAACAGGAGATTATAAGGACAGCAGAATCAGATATGAGGGTCGGGGCATTACACTCTCCCCCCCTTATTTAAGTTTGGTCCTCCAAACTTGCTTTTACCTTAGGACGAAAACAGATACGGATATTGATTTTGCATTTCATCCTCTTTTTCCCAGGTTGCCTCAGTCCCATAGTGCTCTTGCCACTCTACTTTTACCATTGGAATTTCCCGGTTCCGTAACTGTTTCACCTGACGATCCAGAATTCGGAGCGGTTTTTCTTCATATGTTAACCTGTCGGTTAGCTCAATCTGATGATAGTCAATAATATGGGATGGATCTGGAAGGTACTCTCGGAGCATAGAAACATGAAATACATTATGAACCTGACTCAGATGTGGCGGAAGGGCAACTCGGTAAGCTACTGTTCCAACTTTCTGTAAAATCTGAAAGGGACCGACATATCGGGGTGTTAGTTTACCCTTCTTTCCGAATCTTGGGTGACCTTTCATTGGAGTGACTTTTACAAAGAGATGACTGTTCTCATCAAATTCCAAATTCCTTCGTCGGTTATCTGCGTAACTCTTCTGCCTGCTTTGAGCAGTTTTCAGCCTTTCTCGAATAATCTTCACTTTCTCGGTAGTTAATTGAACGATTTCTGGCCCTAACAAAGGTCTATCTCCTACCTCTGCCCAGCACACTGGTGAGCGACACGGTCTCCCATACAGGGCTTCATAAGGTGCCATTTGGATACTCGAATGGTGGCTATTATTATACGCGAATTCAATCAATGGTAGATGAGTCTCCCAGCTCTCTTGAAAATCCAGAACACACATTCGAAGCATATCTTCTAACGTCTGAATCGTCCTTTCGGACTGTCCATCGGTTTGAGGATGGAAAGCTGTACTGAACTTCAATTCTGTACCCATTGCATTCTGTAGACTCTGCCAAAACCGTGATACAAATTTGGGATCTCTGTCTGACACAATTGAAACCGGGACTCCGTGAAGTCTTACAATTTCATCTATATAGAGCAAAGCAAGTTTGTCGGCGTTATATTGGGTCTTCACAGGCAAGAAATGGGCGGATTTGGTTAATCGGTCAACAATAACCCATATCGAATTCATACCTCGAGGCGTCCGTGGTAATCCTACTACAAAATCCATCGTTAGGTGTTCCCATTTCCACTCCGGAACCGGAAGGGGTTGTAACAACCCTGCGGGTTTCTGATGTTCTGCTTTAACTTGCTGGCACTGCAAACATTTAGATACAAACTCTGCAATCTCCCTCTTCATACTTGGCCACCAGAAATGTTGTTTCAAATCTTGGTACATTTTGGTACTTCCTGGATGTATTGAGACTCTCGAGGCATGTGCTTCTTTCATCAACTTCCGTTTAAGTTCTATCACATTAGGGACACACACTCGACTCTGAAATTTTAGCACGGAATCGGTCAAAGTAAATCCCAGTTTTGGTTTTGTCTCCATTTCATTACATATTTTCTTGAGGGCGTCGTCCTCCATTTGACGCATCTTGATCTCTTCCAGTAATGCCGGTTGAGCCATCATTGCCGCCATTGTTGCTCTTTGCCCAGGTAGTATTAAATCAATTTCCATCTTATTCAGATCCCCTATCAAGTCTTTACTTTCTGTCAATAGACTCGCCAGTGTTCCCATATTTTTCCGACTGAGTGCATCTGCTACCGTGTTAGCTTTGCCAGGATGGTAGTGAAGCTGTAAATCATAGTCTTTAATAAGTTCTAGCCACCGCCGTTGGCGCATATTCAACTCCTTTTGGGTGAAGAGGTATTTGAGGCTTTTATGATCAGTATAAATATCACAAGAAGTCCCATACAGATAATGTCGCCAAATCTTTAACGCAAAGACAACTGCTGCTAATTCAAGGTCATGTGTGGGGTAACTTTTCTCATGGGGTTTAAGCTGGCGAGAGGCGTAGGCGATAACTCTTCCGTTCTGCATAAGAACACAACCCAGTCCCTTATGTGAGGCGTCACTATAAATTACAAATCCCTCGTTACCAGATGGTAATGCAAGAATCGGGGCGGTAGTTAACTTCGTTTTTAATTCCCGAAAAGCAAATTCTCTTTGTTCAGTCCATTCAAATGCAATGCCCTTCTTTGTTAGCTGCGTAAGTGGTACAGCAATCTTAGAAAAGTCTTGGACAAACCTCCGATAATAACCTGCTAGTCCCATAAAACTGCGCACTTCAGTTACATTAGTCGGGGTTGGCCAGTTTACAATTGCCTCAATCTTACTTGGATCAACGGAAACTCCTTCTTTAGTTATGACATGTCCCAGAAATGCTACTTCATGCAGCCAAAATTCACACTTCTTCAGTTTTGCGTACAACTTCTTTTCTCGGAGAGTTTGGAGGATTTGACGAAGATGATTCTCATGAGCTTCTGCATTCCCAGAATAAATAAGGATGTCATCTATAAAGACTACTACAAACTCATCCAGATAAGGTTTGAAGATTCGGTTCATCAGATCCATAAATGCTGCTGGTGCGTTTGTAACCCCAAAGGGCATAACCAAAAATTCATAATGACCGTAGCGGGTTCGGAAGGCTGTCTTCTCGACATCTTCGGCTTTAACTTTCAATTGATGATACCCGGACCGCAAATCAATCTTAGAGAAAACCTGCGCCCCTTGTAACTGATCAAATAAATCATCAATTCTCGGTAAAGGATACTTGTTTTTGATCGTTACTTTATTAAGCTCCCGGTAATCTATGCATAAACGAAGTGTCCCGTCTTTCTTCTTCACAAACAGGACTGGTGCACCCCAGGGAGAGACACTTGGACGAATAAACCCTTTATCCAGTAAATCTTGAAGTTGACCCTTCAATTCCTTCATTTCAGCTAATGCCATTCGATACGGAGTTTTAGAGATGGGTTGAGTTCCAGGTAACACATCAATTGTGAACTCTATTTCACGGTCCACTAACTCTCCCGGCAGTTCCTTTGGAAAGACATCCGGAAAGTCACAAACAACCGGAATTGCATCAATATTTTCATTCTCTACTGGGCCTCCCAGAACATTACACAAATACCCCCGACATCCTTTTTGAATCAATTTGTAAGCCTTAGCTGCAGAGATCACATACGGTGGTGATGTCACTTCTTGACCCTGGAAAATAGTTTCTAACTGACCCGGGGGGTGAAATTTAATTTGTTTCATTAGGCAATTTATGGTAGCCCCGTATTCTCTCAACCAATCCATCCCCAAAATAATATCAAATGAAATCATATCAAGTGGGACTAAATTAGCATATACACGAGCATTTCCAATGAGGATTTCACAAGTAGGATAGACAGAAGTACAGATCAAGGAAGTCCCCATAGGCGATGTAACACACAACATATAGGCTAATTCTATTTCAGGTGTATCTAAGTTCTTGGCAAATTGCTTTGACACAAAAGAGTAGGTAGAGCCAGAATCAAACAAAACATAAGCAGAGTGGCCATAAACTGTAAATGTACCTGACACTACTGTTGTTGCATTCTGTATATCCCCCGGAACCAACGCAAACACTCTACCTTGCTTCATGGTGTCCTTATTATTATTTGGTTTGACAATGGATTTGGCACTAGGAGTCGGTGTAGACCCAGCTGAGCTTGTGGCGGCCTTACTACCGGGTTGTTGATTCCTTTGTGGACAGTCCCTAATCAAATGTCCTGTTTTTCCACACCGGAAACAAGCTCCAGTCAACCGATGGCAAACCCCACGATGTTTCAATCCGCATTCCTGACACTCAGGAGTCGAATTCTGAGATGTTGCACTGGTGAAGTTTCCCGAATTCTGCTTTTTATTTGGTGTAGTTGTTGATCCCTTAGGCCATTGAGTATTCTGCCTCTTCCCTTTCCATTCAGAAATCCGAGTCTGAGTAGCCAAATTTCCTTCTGCGATGACAGCCCGCTCCAAGACATCAACATACGTCGGTAACTTCAACACATTGATCCGATCCTGAATGGTATTCCTTAATCCTCCCTCGAATTTCCGCGCCTTTTTGTACTCTGTGTCTACCATGTGAGGTGCAAACCGAGCCAGTTCCGCAAACTGGGCTTCATACTCAGCTACAGTTTTGTTTCCTTGTCTCAATGTTTCAAACTCAGTTACTTTCTTGTCTCGCATACTCTGAGGAAAATATTTGTCATAGAATAACACCAAGAATCTGTCCCAAGACAACCCCAGATGCATTGTTCGGGTGAGCATCCACCATCTCCGCGCTTCATCTTCAAGCGTGAAAGCGGCAAGCTGCACTTTCTGAACTTCAGTACAAGGGAAAACTTCGAATAATTTCTCTATCCCCAGCACCCATGCCTCCGCCTTCATCGGTTCAATTCCTCCTTTGAACGAAGGTGGTTTCATCTTTTTAAACTCCCGTGTAAGTGTGATGGTACGATCCTCAGCGTGAATGTCTTGCATTACAGGTGGGGGTACTGGCGGGGGTGGTGGCTGAGGTTGTTGTTGTTGTCGTAGAGTTTCAGCCATATCTCTCATCATTCTTTCCATCCTATCCAACCGCACCGAGGTAGCATCTTCTGGCTCATCAGCCCTTGTTCTCACCATAGTCTACAAAACAAATCATTATACCATACACAAGGGTGTACAAGAAAGTCAAATTGTTAGCAATAGCGTTAGCAGAAATCATATCACGTTGCTATCATTCCTACTTTCCCGTATGATGCCTACCACACTAGACATCCTACCGCTCAATGGATCCGTGTGTGAGATAGCAACTCGTGCTCTGATACCACTTGTCACACCCCAACCCAGCCCCTATGAGTTTGGGCATGACTTAAGCAGGAACAGACAGAATAACCTGTATGGTATACATTGGGGGCCTGAACGGAAGCATTAAATTTAAAATGACATCTAGAAATATCCATTGAGCAACTATCAACAAGCCAGGACCATCTTAACATTGAACATAACATAGCATGCACACAAAAAGAGGTTACATAAACATTTACAATCCAGCCCAGGTTTTAGGCATACAACAAAATAAATACATAACCCTGACCAGCGATGTGGATACCAAAATTACATTTAGAGAAAACTGATCTAATATGTAAGGGTTTCCTCCAGTGCCTGGTAATCCTTAGGCTGACAAAATGCATGAAGTGTGCTAGATCGACTCCTCAAGCTGGTTCCTACAGAATCGAACAAAACTACAGAATGAGACAAGCTCAGTGAATAGTAGTGCGCAATAATAAAATCACAATGTACAGTAGTATGTGTATCCAAAACCAAATACTGAGATAACAGATTGGCCTATTGGCCCAGATAGCCTTGCGGCACAGATAGCCTTTCGGCTCAGGTAGCCTTGCGGCACAACAGGTAGCCTTGCGGCACAACAGGTAGCCTTACGGCACAGATAGTCTTTCGACTCAGGTAGCCTTGCGGCACAGATAGTCTTTCGACTCAGGTAGCCTTGCGGCACAACAGGTAGCCTTTCGGCACAACAGGTAGCCTTGCGGCACAACAGGTAGCCTTTCGGCACAACAGGTAGCCTTTCGGCACAACAGATATACGGATGTGGTTATCACTTTTCATTTCCAGATCAATACATAATTTACAATTATGCCTTACAGAACAGATACATAAATGTATATGTAATGCACTATTACTCACAGTGTTGTGGTGGCGTATGAGTTCCTCCTGGAGTGTGCCCTACACACAACATAACTAAGAAATTAGTATTCTTTTCCTTTAAGATCCTTATCAGTCATTCCGTATGTCATATCACTATCATAAACTCATCAGAAAAACATTCTAATAGCACCAAAGAGTCAAGCATGAAAAACTGAGCAAAACAGAGTTTTCTCACTTAAATAGTACTCCGCTCGAGCGTAGCTTTGTCCGCTCGAGCGGACAGTGTAGTGCTACCAAAAATACTGGATGGTCGATTTTTACGCTCGAGCGTATAGTTTTCCGCTCGAGCGGACAGGGTAATTTTCAGAAAAACTGCTGAGAGGTGCATTTTCCCGCTCAAGCGGCCCTGACCCCCGCTCGAGCGGACGTCGACCCAGATTCAGGGCAGCCCGATTTTCAAGCCAAAATTCATCATCCAAACCCAATTTTTCATGCAATCAAGGGTGAAATTCATGCAATACTTCCACTTAACAACACCACAACATGGAGGAAAGCTTAATCATGCCAATTTAGACCAAGTTAAAGGCTTCAACAAGCCAACACTTTCACAAATTCCATCCAATGTACCCAAATATATTTAGGTTCTACAAATTCAACAAACACATCACATAATATTAGCATGAATGCATGGATTACTGAGACACAATCTAACATGGATGCCCAAGATGTCAAAATACCCAATTAATGAGAAACCCTACTTAGAGCAAGTATAGAGCATCCATGAATCAAACACAAATATATATATATATATATCTCAACTCTTAAGTGGCTACACAAGAGAACTTGAATTACCTTCAATTAGATCACACAAATCCAATAAGTTGAAGAAGCACAATTTCCCCCAATTCCTCACCCACGTTTCTCTCTTCTCTCCCTCTTAGAGTCCCACGTTTTTGATCTCAAGTTCAACAAGTCTTAGATAGATATAACAATATATATATAAGGCATAAAAGACGAAAATCAATCGCTTTAGGGTGCCGAAATAAAAATTTCACAGAAAATCCCCTTATAGCTTAAAAATCATGTAGATTCCAAATTTCAAATCAATTTCTGCAAATTAAGTCTCTAAGATGCTCAATTTCCATTTTAACTAATTCCAGTGTAACAGATACATTCTAATTCAACAGATAGAAACTCATATTTCTAAGTTCCATGCTCTTTTTCTATATTTTCACATAGATTTTCACAATAACATTCAAAGACACAGAACAGGAGATTATAAGGACAGCAGAATCAGATATGAGGGTCGGGGCATTACATCTTGGGTGTGTAAATAGAAGCTCCCAGGAAACATAGGTTCAGTAGTGAGAGGCAAAAATACCGAAATGCCCTTTTTTTGTCTGGACAGCTAGGGCACATAACTGCGCATATAACTTCTCACCTCGAAATTTTCAAACCATTGTACCACACTACATCTCCGTTTGGGGAATGGATTGACTTTTTGATTTTTTTGGCTATTTTAGCATGATTAAAAAGCTTGATTTGAAAAGAAATTTTTGATTTTTTGGCTTTTTTAGTTTTTTTTGTGAGAGAAAAATGTAATGACTATGAGATAGATGTAATGTTTTATTTGTTATAATTAAAATACCTTATTTTGTCTTTTGTGACTATTTTAGCCACAAATCAATTTACCAAACACTTGAAAAAAAAAAAAAAAAAAAAAAAAAAAAAAAAAAAAAAAAAAAAAAACATCCTTTCCGAAGCACCAAAAAAAAAAAAAAGAAAAAATAAACCAAAAAATAAAAAGAAAAAATAAACTTTTCCGACAAAAGTAGTCCACACAGCACCGGCAGAACCGTACTGACACGGATTGCTTGTCAGTATGACAATGGATAAAATTATAATTTTGTTAATTTATATAATATTTTAATTTTTTTTTTTTTTTTTGTAAAAAGTTAAAAAGTTATCCTAAATAATCATTTTTTTTTCTCTACTTTTTCACTCAAAATTTCAAGAAATGTACTTATATAATTCATTCCAAACAACTCTTAAATTGTCAAAAAAACACTATAGTATCACTTTGTGATATAAAATTATGAATTCAACCTCTATAAAAAAAAAAAAAATATTCTTTGTGATATTTGTTTCTCCTAGGAGTTGTATGTTCAAAAAAAAAAAAATTTCATCCTAAGCTTGAGCTTGTGATAGTTGTTAAACTTGATGATTTTCAACTTTTTAACCATTATTAAGCTAGCTGTCCATTTAATATAATGTTTTTTTTATATATATATTTACAACAAAATAAATAAATAAATAGAAGTTGATGGATGATGCAATCATACACATGTATGGCAGACACCAAATTTACCACCATCAGGGGTCCTCCTTGAAGCATTGGAAAATTTGAAATTATTTTATAAATGGTGAGTACCCACACACCACAAACTGCAAAAATACTCGCATCACACTCAATTATAGACAATAGAGAGCATTACGTGGTGGCATCTCATTGGTTGGTCACATCCAAACCCACCCCTAAAGAAAAGATTCAAGTAGACGCATTCGTAATTTCATATCGAGAAATAACATATTTTTTATTTTATCACCCCTCAATTGGACTTCTAATATTATAAATAATATTAATTAATTAATTTTTTAAAATTTTTCTCCCTTTTTTAAAATTATTTATCATTCCATTAGAATTGTAATTAAAAGTGATAAAATTAGAGACATAGAACAAAACTCTTTTATATCTTCCCACTCTGTGCCTGAAGGAAAAGCCCCAACTAATGCCACGTGTCCATCCAACCAACGCTAGGATGACTAGGAAAGTATTAGACACTGTTTTACATAAAATAAAATATAAAAAAAAAAAAAAGGAAAAATAACCAATCAATGATATTTTAAAAAAATAATAACCAATTCATTATAAATTTTATAAATTTTAATGATTAATGACATGGATAGGCCCATAAGGACCACAGACCACAGTGAACAAACTCAAGCCCACTATTTAGACCCCATTGCATAACCCGGGTAGTAAAACCCAGGACAGCTGGAGGCCAACTGAGCAGGGAAGGCCAATGATACTCAGACACATGGCAGGTGCAGAACAGGCCACGTCAGCAGACAAAGATCTGCAAAGTTATTACCACAACACATCACCATTAATGCGGCCCATCACAGCATTTATTACGACAACACCTTCCCGTCGGAACAGCGCTCCTTACCCTGAACAAGGTAGGCTGCATCACAGGCTTTCGGCGAGGGAGGTACGTCGGAAGAGACAGTGAAATGATTACCAAGGAATATAAGCAAGCATAGAAGGCAAGAAGAAGGTTAAGCATTTTTCTATTCCTCTGACACACACTCTCTCTCTCTCTATATCCACTACTTCCACTTCTAATTTACACGCCGGAGGGTTCACTGGGGGACTACCCTGTTCCCCGTTGAACTTGTTTGCAGGTCTTCCAGTGGGCTCCATCACTCGGGAGTGGGCTTGAGGAGCTTGGATCAGTCCGGTCTATCTACTGTGAACGAACTGTATCATCAGTTGGCGCCGTCTGTGGGAACTGGTTGGTCCGTGCGCCAGTTGTGTTCATTGTCGCCGGAGACCCTATTCCAGTAACCTTTTCACCTCACCTGTCAAGTGTATGGTCACGACTAGATCCATGGCTTCCCACCATAATGCTGCCGATCATCAAGCCGACCCTCTCAATCCAAACAACCCGCCAGAATACTTCATCGAACTTACTAACAGCATCAACCGCATGGCCGAGCAAAACCAAGCCTTAATAAACGCTCTGCTCCAGAGAAACCTCCACATTCCTCCACCGCCACCTCCAGATATCCTGCCTAACCTAGAACGAACTCCCGGCTATACTGCCCCACAACCCAATCCACCTAACTTGGACGGTTTGCAACCTCCCCACCCACATATAAATCCGCCACCTCCACCCCCACACCCATCGGTCATAGCACCAGCCCCCGAGGGAGAAGCCAGCAGTATCCAACACCTATCTCCCTCTGGTGGTGACAACACCCCCCTCTGGGACGCTGAACTCCGAGCCATGAAGCTCTAGCTACAAGGGGTTATGCAGAATATCCAGCATAAGCCCTCCACCACCGCAAACTCGCCATTTGTCGCCTCCATCCGAGACAAACCCATGCCTGCCAAATTCAAAATGCCCACCATTGACTCCTTCGATGGCACAACCGACCCGGTCAACCATCTAGAGACCTACTGCACCCTCATGATCCTCCATGCCTTCTCTGACGAAATCATGTGCCGAGCCTTTCCCGTGACACTGAAGGGGTCGGCTCGGCTCTGGTTTAGCCAGTTACCATCGGACTTGTCTCCACTTTTCAGCATCTCAGTGACTATTTCTTGAGCCATTTTGTCGGAGCTCAGCGCCAACGATGCCCGGCCACCCAACTACTCAACATCCGTCAGACCGAGGGGGAATCACTGCGCAGCTTCGTTACACGTTTCAACACCGAAGCCCTGCAAGTTGCCGAAAATGACGACAAGGTCATCCTCACAGCTTTCATGGCCGGTCTGCGGTCGTCTGATTTCCTTTTCTCCCTCTCTAAGAACCCCCCGACCTCCATGGCGGTCCTACTCTCCAAAGCCCAAAAATACATGAATGTCGAGGATTCACTAGCAGCTCGGCAAGATCCAACAGCTAAAAACCCGATCCCCAGAGAAAAGAGAAAAGACCAAGAACCCGGCAACGCCCAGTATCATAGCCAGACACCCCGCTATACCGACCGACCCCCTCGTGCCGACCGAACAGCACTAGTCTGCCCGCCTGGTTGGTTCGACCGGTATACACCTCTCAATTCTCCCATTGAACATGTCCTCAACTAGATCCAACGGGACTACCCCCTCAAATGGCCTCCCCCTCCATGGAACCCTTCAAACCGGAAAGACCAATCCAAATATGGCCGTTTCCACCAGGACCATGGCCATAACACTAACGATTGCATCAGTCTCAAGGATCAGGTGGAGACCCTCATCCGCCAGGGGCGTCTAAGTCGATTCACAGACACCCGCCCTCAGCAGAGGCAAAGAACCGAACCCCACAGAGACAATCGCCGACGCAGCCCACCACGGCAGCCAGCTCAACCAAATCCAAGCCATGATCGACCTCCACAACAGCCTCGCCCCCAAGGTAACCCACCCTTGCCAGTTGGTGAAATCAGAGTTATTTCAGGTGGACTCGCCTGCGGGGGACCATCCCGTTCGGCTCAGAAGGCAGAACTTAGAAAAATACGTCAGGACTCAAATAAGGCAGTCACCACGATAGACCGACCCCCCAAGTAGCCCAAGCAGTGGACAGAGCCCATCACCTTCACGGATGCCGACTGTACAGGCATCCGTTATCCTTATGATGACCCCTTTGTCATTTCGACCATCCTCTCCAACTACAAGGTCAGAGGAGTTCTCATCGACAACGGCAACTCTTCAGACATCATCTTCTTCAACTGCTTCCACCAGCTCAAGATCGAGAAAGAAAGCTTGTCTCCACTCCAAACCCCCCTTGTCGGCTTCACCGGCGACCGTGTGACCTCTATTAGTTCCATTGATCTTCCCATCACCATTGGCGAATACCCACGGCAGGCCACAAAGTTGCTCACCTTCTTTGTGGTCGACTGCCCATCTGCCTACAACATCATCCTGGGCCGCACCGCCCTAAACGCCTTCCAAGCCATCACATCCACCTATCATCTTGCCCTCAAGTTTCCCACCGACCTTGGGGTCAGAACAGTCAGAGGAGAGCAGACCGTGGCCAGGGAGTATTATGTTGCTTCACTTAAAGAAGTCAAGTTGAAGGAGGCCATGATCATTGAAAGACTTGATGTCCGAGACGAAGATGAGCTGATCAGGGGAGAACCTGTTGAGAAGCTCATTGAACCTTACTGCCCTCCTAACCGAGCACAATGACGTATTCGCCTGGACCCACTCAGACATGCCAGGCATCGACCCCTCCTTCATAACTCACCGCCTCAGCATCGAACCCCATTTCCGACCATACCGCCAAAAGCAGCGTATTTTCCACCCAGAGCGTAATAATCTCATAGCTGCAGAGGTGGACAAACTCCTCGAGGCCCAATTCATCCAAAATGTCAATTATCCTAAGTGGCTGTCCAATGTGGTTCTAGTTCGCAAGAACAATGGTAAGTGGCGTCTCTGCGTTGATTACTCTGACCTGAACCGAGCTTGCCCCAAAGATAACTATCCACTCCCCCGCATCGATCTGTTGGTCGACGCCACGGCCGGTCACCAAATGCTCAGTTTCATGGATGCTTTCTCCGGATACAACCAAATCATGATGCACTCATCTGATCGGGAACACACATCCTTCATCACCAACCGGGGTACCTACCACTACCGTGTCATGCCGTTCGGACTGAAGAATACGGGAGCCACCTACCAACGGTTAGTCAATGCAGTTTTCCAACATCAGATCGATTGGAACATGGAGGTGTATGTGGACAACATGTTAGTCAAAAGCAAACTCTCCATTGACCATCTGACCGACCTACGGGAGACCTTTGCCACCCTTCGCAAGTACCAGATGAAGCTCAACCCAGAGAAGTGCGCCTTTGGCGTAGGATCTGGAAAGTTTTTGGGTTTTATGGTCAGTCAGCGCGGCATTGAGGCCAACCCGGAAATGATCAAGGCATTGAGGCCAACCCGAAAAAAATCAAGGCCTTGATTGAGATGCAGTCACCCAAAACCGTTAAGGAAGTTCAATGACTCACTGGCAGAGTGGCGGCCCTCAACCGGTTCATTTCTCGCGCCACAGATAAGTGCCTACCATTCTTCAAAGTCCTTCGCTAGACTTTCGAATGGACGGCTGAATCCGAAAAGGCTTTCCAGCAATTGAAACAATGCATGGCCAACCCCCCCTTCTTTCACAAGCGATTACGGGCGAGCCCCTCTTCCTCTATTTAGTAGTATCGAACACCGCCGTCAGTGCAGCTCTTATACGAGAAGATGGCTCAGTCCAACGGCCGGTCTACTACATCAGCCGAGCTCTCAGGGGGGCAGAGCAGAATTATCTACTGCTAGAAAAGCTATCCCTGGCCTTGGTCACCGCCTCCAGACGACTTCGTCCTTACTTCCAGGCCCACTTCATAGTGGTCCTCACCGACCAACCCCTGAAGAAGATCATCCAGCAGCCAAAGCTTTCTGGCTGACTCATGCAATAAGATATTTGTATCACTCAATTGTTGTACTTTCTTTTTGACGCAATATAAATTTTGATCATTTGACTACATTCATCATGACAACAATTTTGTCTCCCAGCTACCCTTGTCACCTCAATAACATTTTTACTTGCAGCACTTACTCAAAAGCCTCGGCCAGACCAAGCACTTCCAAAGCCTCAGCCAGACTAAGCACCAAAAGCCTCAACCAGACTGAGCACTTCCAAAGCCTCGGCCAGACTGAGCACTTCCAAAGACTCGGCCAGACCGAGCACTTCCAAAGCCTCGGCCAGCCTGAGCACTTCCGAAACCTCAGCCAGCCCGAGCACTTCCGAAGCCTTAGCCAGACTGAGCACCAAAAGCCTCGGCCAAACCGAGCACTTCAACACCCTCGGCCAGACCGAGCATTTCAACAACCTCGGCCAGACCGAGCACTTCCAAAGCCTCGGCCAAACCGAGCACTTCCGAAGCCTCAGCCAGACTGAGCACCAAAAGCCTCGGCCAGACCGAGCACTTCAACAACCTCGGCCAGACCGAGCACTTCCGAGGCCTCAGCCAGACTGAGCACTTTCAAAGCCTCGGCCAGATCGAGCACTTCTGAAGCCTCAGCCAGACTGAGCACTTTCAAAGCCTCGGCCATTTCCAACGCCCTCAGCCCTGACCGAGCGCTCCAAACGACTCAACCACACTGAATGCCACCAAGGTAGGTCCAGAATACCTTACTTACAACCTCAATTCCACTATCAATAACATTCCATAATCATATCCCTAATAAAATCTACAATGCGCATCAAGGAGTTCCCTACTTTCCTTTGACAGTCACAATTCCAGATCAAAATTTTTACATTACCCTTTACTTAGTCAAAATTCCCAAGATGTTGTCACATGTTTCATTTACTAATCAGATTATTTCCTCCACCATCTAGCGTGAATTTTTATATAAATTTTTATACAAGTCCCATGTCAGCTTACATTGCGCATTAAGGGGTTTTTTAATTTACTTTGCATTGAAGATTTATCCAAGTCCAACTTTACTCTGCATCACGGAGTCCTTTACTTTACTTTGCATTGAATTCTTATACAAGTCCTATTTCAACATTACTTTGAACTTCACTGAATTTTCATACAACTCCCATTTTGCTCTGCATTCAATTTCTATCTAATTCAATCCCACTCCCCTTTAAGTTTTTATACAAGTCCAGTCTCACTATGCATAAAGGATCTTTTAACTTTACCCAATATTGGATTTTTATTATACCTCTGTAAGACTTATACATAAGCAAACACAATCGAATCATAGAAAATCAAAGAAAATTTTATTTATTCAGAAATATGTACATTAGTCCACTACAATACTTCAACAAAACAAAAACAAAACAAAACAAAAAAAAAAGTTACAATGTGTATACAAAGACAAAACAAAACACTACTTCAGTTCACTCTTCATCCTCGCTGGAAACCAAATCTTCCTCTTCAACACCTTCATCCAGGGGGGTCTGAGCCACGTCGTCTTCCCCAATTGTCACACTACTCAGGTCTAAGCCTGGGAACAGTTCTTCAGCTCTGCGTTTGAACATCTTCCACCCACTGTCCCAGTACTCAGCCATTTCATGTTTGTAGAAATCTGACCGCTGGAAGCTCTCAATGACCTCAGACTCAGTTCTCCCCCCAGCAGTCATCCTTGACGAGCCCGCCCCAGCCGATTCCTCCCTCGCCAAGCTGCTGGCGACTGCTGCGTCGACGGCCATCTGAAACTCAGGGGACCCCTTGAATTGATCAACCGCTCCAACATAAAGATCAGGGTAGGCCGCCCTTTCGGAGGCTGCCTTCGCCTTTTCTTCGTCCAACTCCTTTTGCAGGGTCGCCCTCGCAGTGGCCGCCTTCGCCCTCCCTTCCTCCATCTCCTTCAACAATGCCGCCTTCTCAGCAGCCGCCCTGGCCCTCTCCGCCTCCAACTCCTTCTGGAGAACTTCCTTCTCAACGGTCGCCTTGGCCCTCTCCCCTTCTAACTCCTTATGCAGTGTCTCCTTCTCTTCCACCGCCTTGGTGCGCTCGCCCTCCAGCTTCTTTTGCAGAGCGCCCACCTTCACATCCGCCTCATCCTTTTGCCAAACTAGCTCTTCATTGTTGAGCATCGCTTCTTCATGGCATTCAACTGCGACGGCGCACGCTCTCTAGGCCTCATCCACCTTCTTTCGCTCGCCAGCCAGTTGGAACTCAAGCGACACAACCTGGGGGCTTATGTCCTCCAGCTCCACCTTGGCCGCTTGCAGATCGGCATGAGCACTCGCCCAACTCGCACTCTCCTTCTTTAACTTTGCGAGTTGAGTCTTGGCTTCCTCCGCCTTTAACTTGGCAGCCCCCGCCTTCCTCAGAAGGGCCCCTGCCAAGGTGGTTACCTCTATTTGAGCGGAGCATAACCCCCTCAGCAGGTCAGCCTCACTGAATTTGGACGCCGAACGCAGAGCGGACTCCTCCACAATCTTTACCAGCCGGTCTGCTCCTGCCCTAGTTGGCCCCTCCTCTCCTTCCAACCGTCTAGCCACGGCACGGGCATGATAAATTGCTGTGGCAGGACTGACTCCTCCTTCCTGGGGATTAGGGCCCGTCTGGGTCTGTTGTCCCACGCTCGGCTCTGCGCCAGTCACCCCAACTCCCACTTGTATCACTGGGGCCATCTCCACGACCTCCAACCTTGGGGTCACCCCCGCCACTTCTGGGGCATCCTTGACCACAGAAGTCTTCGCCGTGCCAGGAACGACCTTAGCCTTTTTTGGCCCAGGCTCATCTACATCTTCCTCTGGGACACTCCTCTTCTTCTTCTTCTTCTTTAGAGCTTCCCCCTCCCTCTTGGCTTGCTCTTTCAGAGGATCAACTGAGGGTGGTCGCAGCTCAAAACTACTTAAGTCCTTCCCCCCAGTGGCCTTGGACGCGGTCGGATCCTCTCTCACGCGATAGGTTGAACCGGTCGGCCTTCTTGCGCCTCCTTAAATTTTTTGGCCTTGGCTAGGATGGCCCGATCTTCCGCCTCCTGCACTTTTCTCCTGGCCTCCAATTTCGCTCGGTCGAGATCCCCATCGATCGGTTTCAGACCCAACCCCGCCTCAAACAGCGCGGATGGCTGAACGAGTTCATCCCACTTAGTTTTTTCCTTCTCCCTCCACTCCTTCACTCTCTTCACCCTCTCCTCTGCCGCCGCCCCCAATTTTCGCTCCATAGACCTGGTTGGCACCTTCCACATTGAGCGCACACCAGCCCCTCAGAAGTGGACACTTAGAACCACCGTGGCCTCCAACCTTTGATGGACGTTGGCAACCCCGCCACCAAACCCTTCCCTGCCGCCGCCTGAAGGGTGACCCAAGTCTCCTACTACCCTGACGCCTTGTAGCAGCTGAAGAACTCCTCCACAGTCATGGCCTGCCCTCCATTCGCCTTCGGCCATGCACTTGCGCAAGCCAGTAAGATCTTCCATGCATTGGGCATTAGTTTCCCTAGTGCTACCTCCAGATGGTTGAGCACATCCACCACTATTTGTGGCAGTAGTAACCTTAGCCCACCCTTTAGGGCTTCCTCATAGAGAGAAAACTCTCCCGGCCTGGCGTCAGATGGCCTCTCTGTTGATATGGGCAGCGACAACTCCACCTCCGCCGGAATCTGGTACCTTTCGCGGATAGCCTCCAACTCCCCCGCAGTAATAATGGATCTGTCAGCCCTCGAATGCCAGTGATCTGGTTCCACCTGACTGATTGACGTCGGCGCCGCAATCATGGTGGAACCATGAGATCGCACCCCCGACTCCCCCACCCTTTCTGCCCTATACTGTGCCGCTAGCTCCTCCGCATCATCATCCCCTAGCGGGTCCACCCTCACAATTGCAGCTTCTTCCTGGGCCATTTCTAAGCTGTGTCTGCGAATCGCCTCTGATGCAGGTGCAAGAAAATTAAAAAAAAGTGCTTCAAATGTGTATCGTGACCAACGAAGAAACTGACACTAGGGATATTTTGAGTTTTTGTAAAGAAGTAGGTGAATCGAATGATACCAAAAGCCCACGGTTTGCCCGTATTCCAAGGATCCAAATTAATGTTCGCCAGTTTGAAAACTTTTCAAAATAATCCGCCAAAACTGTCTTTTCAACCCCAAAATGACCTATCGTTTCATCTTTACTCCAACGCCCCACTTCCCCCCACCACGATCTTGCCACGTGTATGGTCACGATGCACTGACTCTTCCCCTTACCTTGTCTTTTCCACTTCAAATCACCACGTGACACGCCGCCTTTTGAGCCTCGTGCCCCTTCGCTCGACCACCTTCGTGGTCGGCACCCTTTACAGTCGGCCTCTTCCCGCTCAGCCACCCTCACGGTCGGCCTCCTCTACTCGGACACCTTCGTGGTCGGCACTCTTCACGGTCGGCCTCTCCCGCTCGGCCACCCTCATGGTCGAACCCCTCCGCTCGGCCACCTTCGTGGTCGGCAGTCTTCACGGTCGACCTCTCCCGCTCGGCCACCCTCACGGTCGGACCCTTCCGCTCGGCCGCCCTCGCGGTTGGCACTCTCGCGGTCGGTCTCCCCCTGCCGGTCGAACTCATCTTCCTTATTACTATTCCCTTCGTTGGATTGAAGCTGCACTTGGGAATGGGGGACTACTGACATGGATAGGCCCACAAGGACCACAGCCCACAGTGAACAAACCCAAGCCCACCATTTAGATCCCATTGCATAACCCGGGTAGTAAAACCCAGGACAGCTAGAGGCCAACTGAGCAGGGAAGGCCAATGATACTCGGACACATGGCAAGTGCAGAACAGGCCACGTCAACAGACAAAGATCTGCAAAGTTATTGCCACAACACATCACCATTAATGCGGCCCATCACAGCATTTATTACGACAACACCTTCCCGTCAGAACAGCGCTCCTTACCCTGAACAAGGTAGGCTGCATCACAGGCTTTCGGCGAG
The DNA here is from genome assembly GCA_022316695.1 of Camellia oleifera. Taxonomy (NCBI): domain Eukaryota; kingdom Viridiplantae; phylum Streptophyta; class Magnoliopsida; order Ericales; family Theaceae; genus Camellia; species Camellia oleifera. The sequence continues at coordinate 43,063,250 of CM039319.1, forward strand.
GGAGGCACGTCGGAAGGGACAGTGAAATGATTACCAAGGAATATAAGCAAGCATGGAAGGCAAGAAGAAGGTTAAGCATTTTCTTATTCCTCTCTCTCTCTCTCTATATCCACTACTTCCACTTCTAATTTACATGCCGAAGGGTTCACTGGGGGACTACCATGTTCCCCATTGAACTTGTTTGCTGGTCTTCCAATAGGCTCCATCACTCGGAAGTGGGCTTGAGGAGCTTGGATCAGTCCAGTCCATTTACTGTGAACGAACTGTATCATCAATTAAAATCATATATACTTTTCCATTAATTTATATACTTTTTTTTTTTAGAGCTATCACTATTATGTGGTTTCCCAAATTTTTTTTGGAAAGCTACCACCCTAGCCAAAATTTATTTTTAAAACAAGTAAAAATAAATTTTTTTATTTACTAATTTTTGATAAATTTGGAAAAGTAATTATAAATATCAATTGAAATTTTGTACTCCATAATTTTAAAATTTATAAAAAATACTAAACGCAGTTAGTCTATTTTTGAAAGTAGGTTAAAAATTGTTTTTTTAACTTTTTTTTTTTTTTGAAAAAAAAAAATTAAAAAAAAAAGAGAAATAATATGACCTAAAAAATCAAAAATCAAAAAACTAACTTTTAACTGTATTGTCAAAATATGCCTTATTAGCATTTGCCAAACATAGCATATTGTGAAATGTGGGGATGGGGAAGGGAAAAATGCTTTGGAGCTCTATTTCTTGAACTCTAAAGTCAGCTCTAATGAGTAAACAGTGAGCCCCACCCACTTTTGATGTGATTGGGGTTTGTGTATTGTAATTTGTAAACGTCATCTGATCTGATACCCCGTTCTCTTTTCTCTTTTCGCTTTTCTGTTTTTTCTTTTTCATTTTTTTTATATTACACTGACCTCCTTGAACTTATAAAAAAATACATTATATTCAATTTTTTGTTAATAAAATTAAATAGATCAAAAATAATACAAATAATGTAAGAATAAATATCATAAAATATATATTTTTACATAAAATAGATGATAATATTATTTTTTTCATTTATATAACTAATAAATTATTGATAAAAAAAAAAAAAAACAAGAGTTGTATAAATTAAAATTTCAAAAAAACTTAATATAATTAGAATAAATTACATTGGGCTATTTTGGGAAGATGGTTATAATCAACTTTTTGATTAAAAACTACTTATAAATAACTTTTTTGTAAGAGGGGAAGTGGGTTATAATCTGGGAAGTGGATTATAACCCACTTCCCAAAAGGGGCCGTTGATGGCGCTTGAAATTTGAGAAAAATATAACAAAGCCTTGTTTGACATGACCTACAATACTTAAAAAGTCAAAAAGTTATCAAAAAGTCAAAAAATCTAAGGTGTTGTTTGGTTTAGTTTTTAAATTTACATTTGGATCAAAAAAATCAAAAAACAAATTTTTTTTTTAACTCATCAAAAAACATGTTTGGTTAATAAATTTTCAATGCTCTGTTCAAAATTATTTTTTCTCTCTCATCTCTCCTTTTTTTATTTATTAATAAATCAATCAATTAGTTCTTTTCTCTCTTCTCCCATTCTCTCACATTCCACACTTCAATCAATCAAATTTTTTTTTCCTACTCATTTATTTAACTACAATAAAAAAAAAATGCAAATCATCCCAAAATTATTCTCAAAACTAATAATCAAACAAATTTTTTATTTTTAAAAATATTTTTAATAACTTATCTTTCAAAATACAACTTAAAATTCAAAACGCTTGCGAGCTTGCGAGGGAAGCTTTTATATGTAAAAATACCAAATTTTCCCTTGTTTGGACCACATAACACCTTCAAAAGTTGACGTCAAACCTCCAAAGGACAAATGTGTAATTTAACACTCCTACATTATTTAATATCACATTTTTCATAATTTTTACAAGAGAGAGAGAGAGAGAGAGAGAGAGAGAGAGAGAGAGAGAGAGAGTTAAAAAGTTATCCCCAAACATATTTTTTTTTTACTATTTTAGCAAATATTTTAAAAGGTTACTGAAATAGTTTATTCTCAAACAACCTCGAAGTCTCATATTTTGACATAATTGCACTAATCTATATTTTAGTAAAGTTAAATTAACCAAAACTAATGTAGATGGTGCAAAAATATAAAAATAACAACATAAAGTATACATTTACATGTAAAAAAAATGATAATATTGTTTTCATTCATATAACTTACAAGTTATTCATAAAAATAAAAAAATAAAATTGAACATAGTGTTATATGAGCAAAAATACAAAAATAAACAACATAAAGTATACATTTACATGTAAAAAAATGATAATATTATTTTTTTTCATTCTTGTAACTTACAAGTTATTCATAAAAAAATGAATATAGTGTTATATGAATTAAAATCTCAACATAACTCAGAGAGTGGTTAGAAAGTAACTATTTCAGTTGAATTTTTTATTTTTATGAAAAAACGTATAAAAAAGTAGAGTGAGTAATATAATTGGGTGTTTTGACTTTTTAACTATTATTTTAGACAAAAAGCCAATGTCCCAAATTAGGCCTCAATGTATTATGTAAAAAATGTAGGACTTATTATATTTTCTCAAAATCTCAACAAAAAATAAATAAATAAATATAATGACTTATATATAAGGAAAATATTTGAGAAACGTAATGAAATCCCAACAATTTCACCCACAATGATATGAAATGATGGGCGTCAATTTTTGAAATGTCACACACTCAATCAGTGGAGATCTACTTCCTTATCACATTATTGTGAGTTTATTTGGAGAGATCTACTTCCTTGTCACATTATTATGAGTTTATTTGGAGATCTCAAATGTGGTCTCTAGTATTGCTCCTTGTATAATTATGAAAAATGATTAGTACACATAAGAGTCATCAAGAGACATGCCAAGCTTACTGATACTGTAATTATTATGTTCAAATCTTATATTTTAATTGATTTATTTGGTTTTGACAAATCAATGGTCTGATATACGACAGATTTATTTAAAAAATTAAAATCACGTCTCACTCATAAGTCCAAATCTTATGGGCTAAAATCAGACCTAACCGAGTTACACATTTTTTATTAGCATATTTTTAATATTTTCACAAGTTATTTTTCTTATTACTTTCCAACATAATTCAAGTATTTTGATTTGTGTTTTTTTTATCTTTTCACATCTCATACAATCAGAAAACAATCAAGTAACATATAATACCTATAAGTGGAGGAAAAAAATAAAAAAAAAAACTTTAAACATGAGAACAAAAAAAAAAAAAAAACTAACTAAACATTAGACCAAAAAAAAAAAATCAAACTAAACATTAAACTTACTAATGTCGGTTCTTACGGGTCGGTTTATGATGGGCTTATATTACAAATCTTTGTTTAAAGTCCTAAATCATCTTTTATAAGTTAGGACTTGTTAAGCACTTAAGTGGGCTAAGACCGGTTATGGGACGAGTTGGTTGGGTTGTGTTAGATTGGATAATATCGGTTTTTTTTTTTTATCTGCGGGCCATTTGGAAACCCCTACCTACACACAATTGCTCCCCTCAAATCCCTCCAAATTATGTGGCAAACAAAATTTAAAAAATTGACCCACACTCTAATATTGTCTTGCCACTTCATTTAGGGGATTATGGAGGAGAGAAATTAAGTGAATGTAACACTGTTATATAATTATATCAAAAATTTGGGATTTCTTATAGAAAAATGATTTATTCACACAATTTTTTTTCCTTCAAATGCCCCCAAATGACATGACAAGCAAAATTTAAAAAATTAACTCACATTATAATATTTATTCAAAATTTAAAGTCAGTGTAATTTATTATTGAGGAAATAACAGTATAGTGTAGTAGTTCAAAAAAAAAATCATAAATCAATGAAAAATTTTACACGCTTTAATAATAAAAATGATATATTATTTTGATGATTTTGTAATTTATTCTTACCTCATCACCATTCGTTTTTTCAGATGGACACTCTCACCTGTTAATTCCCCCTTTATTATTATTGCGCAACATACATTTTGTTCTATTTATGTTTGGTTATTTTTTCACTTGACCTTTAAAATTTATTTATTTTTATTTTGACCTTTTATGTTTTAAATTTTTTCTAATTTACTTCAAAAATTAATTTTTATTCAAAATTAGATAGAAAATAGAAAAATAATTATCACATAATATAAAAAAAATATTATTATATTAAAGTTTAAATTTGTATTAGAAGTATGAATTATATTTTTAGTATTTTTTTTTTTATATTTCTCTTTTCTTGTCATTAATTTCATTAGATAAAATATTAAAAATCTCAAAAATTTTATTAATATTTTATCAAATATTTCCTATAAATACAAACCTCACATCATATAAATTTAATAAGAGATATTTAATAAAAATATTAATAAAAGTTGTTTAGGATGATCTAAATAAGTATATTTTGACTTTTTATGAAATATAGATTGAGTTTAGGTTGGGTTTAAAGTGATATATTAGAAAAGTGATATGATTTAAATAAAATGATATAACTTAAATAGGATAATAATTTTTAATTTTTTGACTTTTTTTAAACATGTGAAACCAATGCTTAGGACTATTTTGAAAAGATGGTTAGAATCATTTTTTTAACAAAAAACTGTTTGTAAACAGTTTATAAATAATTTTTTTATGAAAGAAAAAGTGGGTTATAATCTAAAAAGTGGATTATAACCCAATTCCCAAAATAGGCCTAGAGTCAGTAACATTACTCTGGGTTGTTTTGGAAAGTTGGTAAAAAGTTGACTTTTAACTTTTTACCAAGCTTTTTGACTTTTTTTGAAGTGATTTGAGAAGTTGGTAAAAAGCTGACTTTTTGCTTTTTAGTTTAATATTTATTTATAGTGTCAAATCAAATTAAAATGATCAAAATATCCTTACCCAACATAAGAGAGTTATTTTTTTTATTTATTTTTCATAAGCCCTAATTTGTAATTTTAAGACTACATTTTTAGCACTTGCCAAATGACTTTTTTGACATTTTTAACAGCTACGTTTTTGAATATTTTGTTCAAAAACATGACTTTTTACCATATTCTCAAAATCACACTCTATTATTCAACAGTTGAATGAAGCGGGGGGGCCCACCAGTTCCTATGTTCCACGTCGAAGTCAAGAATGACGTCAGGTTCATTAAAATATACCGTCACTCCATGTGATCGGCCCACGCCACTTTTTAGTACTTTGGCCCCCCTCTCTCTCTCTCTCTCTCTCCTAGGCAAATCTTTGATCAACAATGCTAGAGACCTCTAAAATCACACCTCTAAACACACCTCTAATGAGGTGGAAAAGGAAGAAAAAAAAAAAAAAAAAAAAAAAAATCAAGACACAGGATTGGTTGTGGCAGTGGTGGGACCCACTGCCACATCATTAGTGGTACCTCTAATTAAAGGTCCCAAGCAGTTTTCATCTATGATTCAGTTCGCAAATTATATATGTCTCGTTCAAAACAAATAACAGAATATCTTGACGATCTTAATAAGGACGTTGGGTTGTTTTGGGAAATTGGTAAAAAGTTAGTTTTTGATTTTTTATCAAGTTTTTTGATTTTTTTGGAAGTGATTTGAAAAGTTGGTAAAAAATTGATTTTTTGCTTTTTAGTTTAATATTTATTTATGGTGTCAAATCAAATTAAAATGACCAAAATACCCTTACCCAAAATACGAGATTTATTTTTTTTTTTCATAGGCCCTAATTTGTAATTTTACGGCTGCGTTTTTGGCACTTACCAAATGACTTTTCTGGCATTTTTGACAACCACGTTTTTAGACATTTTGTCCAAAAACATAACTTTTTGCCATGTTCTCAAAATGGCACATTGTTTTGAATTTGCGGATAGATGTGATGATTTTTCTGTAATAAAATCTCATAATGGCTTATTATAAAAAAAAATAGAGAGATTTGAGGCCTTGATTAGTAATTTTTAGTTTAATTAAAAAATTAAAATTTATTATAAATTATTATATCACTCATTCTATTTTTTTATATATCATTTTATAAAAAATTAAAAAATTATTAAAATAATTTATTTCCAAACGAAGCGTAAATAAATCAATAAATCAAAAAGCTAACTATTTTTTTTTACATTTTCAAAAAAATGAAATTTTTTTAGCAACAAGTTAGACCATCTCCAACAGTTCATCAAACCCAGTATCAAATTCAAAATTTGATGAAAAAGTTATTGTTCACTGCTCCAACGGTTGCACCAAATCGATATCAAAATGAGATTTCACCAAACATTTCATCAAACTGAGAACAGGTGAAGCATTTCACCAAATCACTGTTACTGACCGTTGGGTTATAACAACCGGTCGACCAGCCGGTTGACCAGTAAAAGAGTCAAACAGTTCAAGAAAAAAGTTCAAACCGTTAAAAAAATATATATATATATATATTTTTTTTTTTTGCCTAACCGGTCAACCGGCCAGTCGACCCGGTCGACCACCCGGTCGTCTCGAAAAAAGTTCAAAAAGTTCAAAAAAAAAGTTCAAACAATTCAAAAAAATAAATTTTTTTTGCCTAACCCGTCAACCGGTCGGTCGACCACCCGGTTGTCCCGGGACAAATTTTGTGAAAGGTGAACCGTTGGAGCATGTGATACCAAATTTGGTGAAATAAATTATTTTTTACTCAAATTTAATGAAAAATCTGATTAACCGTTGGAGATGCTCTTAAAAATCAATTCTTTTGAGTCATATCATCTTTAACTTTTTATAATTTTTTTTTAAAAAAAATAATTAACTTTTAATCTATTTTTCAAAACAATATTTCCCAACCTGTCCTCATTACAAGATCCCAATTTCTTCTTTTTTTTCCTCAATGTGCCACGCACATCTCGTGTTTAAAATCTAAACAAGCCCGTTTGACACGTTTTTTTTTTTGACAAAAAAAAATTCAAAGTTAAAATTAAAAAAAATAAATAAATAAATCAACAAATTTTTCTTTAACAAAATATCACAGTATATATATCATAATATAAGAGTGTAATTTAAGTAAGTTATGATATTTATAAAATGGCAACAACTTTTTTGCCTAAATAAATATAAAAAGACAAAATAAACTAAACAAGTCAACAAGATAAAATGTCACATATAAATTATAATTATTTTAATTTTTCTATCATAATCATCACATTTAATGTATTTAACAATTCAATTACCGTTTTAATTTCATAAACCCGTAAGAACTAATTTGATTTTTGATTTACTCAATTCGATCCATAAATACCCTTATATAATCATTAATGTTTGATTAATTGAAATGAAATAATCATTCTATTAAAATATTTATTCTCATATTTAGTTAGATTAAAAAAAAACAATAATAAATATATTACAAATAAAATTAATTTTCACTATTTAAAAAAAAAATGATCAGTCCATACAAAAATTTTAAAAATCAAAATTATATTTCATCACCTCATATTCTAGCATTGACATTTTTAATTGGTTGTTTTGAGTTAAAATTTTTTAGTTTAGAATTAAGAAATTCGTTTGGTTTGAATTTTTTTTATTTTTATGAAAAAAAATAAAAAAAATAATTATAATTTAAATATAATATTTTATTTTATTAATTTATTTAACTTATTTTATCTTTTCTACTTTTTTTTTTTTTTTTTAATCCAATTAAATTTGCCAAACGAAGACTTTTAGTTACAGAGATAAGTATGGGCATGGCACGTGGGACAGTGGTCCTGGAAGAAGTAATGGAATATAGAAATTACGTAATAGTATGCTACTTTGTGATGTAACGAATCAAACTCCTCCTCCCTCCAATCAATAAAATAAATTTAAAAAAAAGTAAAATAAAAATTCATCTTCTTCTGTTTATAAAACCCCACAAAAACTTCCCATACCGACTTGCTCCCCCGTTGACATAACCCTCTCTCTCTCTCTCTCTCTCTCTCTACAATTCTCAATCACTCTCTCTCTCTAGAAATCACCACCGGCGGCGATGAACCTATCCGACGGCGGCGTGCGGCTGGAGCTGATGCAGACGACCACCTCCCCGCTGGCGATCGATGTCTCGGAGACGGCGGAGACGAGGATCCGACGCCTGATATCGGAGAATCCAGTCATCATCTTCAGCAAATCCTCATGCTACATGTGCCACGTCATGAGGCTACTTCTCTCTGGCATCGGAGTCCACCCCACCGTCATCGAATTGGACGACGATGATGAGATCTCCGCCGTCCCTTCCGACGACGACGACGACGGTGGCGGCGCCGCCGCACCGGCGTTGTTCATCGGAGGGACAAGAGTCGGCGGACTGGAGAGACTGAATGCTCTCCACGTCAGTGGTCACCTGGTTCCCAAGCTCGTTGAAGTTGGTGCTCTCAGTGGTTTGGTATTGTGATTTTGTATTAGTATTTTATTTTATTAGTAGTCTCAGTCTCTGTCTCTGTCAGTTTATGAAAATCTGTATTATTGTGATTGAAAAAAAAATGCAAACCCACAATTATTAGCAATAATATTGATTATAATAATATTAAATATTAATTTCCTCTTTTGGTAGTAATTGATCGTCTGCATATAATCAATCAACCTATGAACGGTTGTCATCACTGCCTGACCATTATTTTGTTAATATCTGATTTTTTTTGTCGTGATTTTCTTGTACTAATCTTATCGTGTTTTGTATCATTAATAAATTACTTAATTCAATAATTTAAAATAAAATTGAATACACATTAAAATGTTATAATTATACTTTACCTTACTCCGCAAAATCATTGCAGAAAATCTTGATTTGACATGTAGGAGGAGTAATTTTTGTGGTCACTTCAATTCGATCAAATCTGTCCAAGTTGCAATTACTCTTTGAATTGATGTACATGTTAATTTTTAGTTTAATTTTATTATGAGTGTTTAGCCGTGTGTCTTGCATGTAATATCTTATGGTGCAGTTTATGATTTTTTATTTTTTATTTTTAAATTTTGAAGAGTTTGTGTTACATTTTTTGGTCTAAATTCTATTTACAATTTCTTTTTTAAAAAAAAATTGACTATCAAAATGTTAAGAAAGAGATTTTTTTTTTTAAACATCAATGTTTAGATTATAAATTTAAACCTGTCACAGATTGCGGAAGTTAGAGATCGATATGTTAGGCAATATGAAAAAACAATTTAATGTTTTTAACATTTGTGTTTAAATTATATATTTTAACTTGTGATAAACTCTAGGTCAATTATTTTCAACTTTCTTTTAGGGCAAATTATTTTCAAACTTCTTCAATCATACAAATCTAGATTTGTGAAGAATTTATAGTTGTGAAATAATTTAGTTGTTTTTTAAAAACATGATGATGATGATGAGTAAGCCTTGAAGAATATTCTTTCCCTGTTTTCATATAGAAGCTTTGGGAAATATGTTGTTGGACAATTTTTTGAATCACAACTTCTTCTTTTTGTCCCTTTTCTTTTTGACCTCTGAAAATGTACTCTTTTATTACTCTTACAAGTAATCAGAAGAATTCTAATTATTCCCAGTCTAACTTCATTCAAACAATAATATCTAGCTCTTGAATAATTTGCTTGGACTGAGTCAGTTTAATCTATTTTACTCCTTGACAGAATTTGATTCTGTCACTTTAAAAAACGTATAATGTTGTGTCATCTTAATTAATTATTGGATTGAATCTAGATGGTATGATTTCATTTAAGAATGTTTTTCATAATCAATTCGTAATCTTCTCGTGTCAAAAAATTCTAATAAATTCATTTTGTTATTTTTCAATAATGCTTCAAAGATTGGATGAATGCAATGCATTTTGTGCACTTTTTCGAAACAATTTGTCTATTTTACTTTTTTATTTTTTGTGGACAAAGTGAAGAATTTAATATTTCATTGCATGAAAAGTATTACAAGAGAGCTGTAAAGAAAAAAGGAGGGACATACCTTGGTATCTTTTCCTACTAGCTTAAGACTATATAACCATCAGATATTTGGTGATCCAAAATTATGAGATTAGAGTATCTCTGACGGTTCATTAAATTTTTTTATTAAATTTGAAGTAAAAAAAGGATTATTTTCTTAATCTGATACAGACTGCTCCAATGGTTGTCATCAAAGCAAGGGTCGACCAGTTAGTCTATTTTTTTTTTTACCTTTTTCAACCTTTTGACCTGTTTGAACCAACCTATTTGCAAGGGAACCAGTCGACCGGTTGGTCAATCGGCTGGTTGATCGATTGGTCTCCTCCAGCAGTCACGCACAGTAAATTGGTGAAATCTTTTCCCTGTTCTCACTTTGATGAAAAATTTGATGAATTCTCATTTTGATACCAATTTGATAAAACCATTGGAGTTGCAAAAAGTGACTTTTTCACCAAATTTCAAATCTGATGCAAGGTTTGGTGAAGTGTTGGAGATGGTCTTATTAGAGCATCTCCAACGGTGTATTTTTTTTTCATCAAATCAGAGTAAAAAATGATCCATTTCACCAAATCTGATATCACTCGTTCCAATGGTGAACTTTCATCAAATTTTTGTGCCGGGACAACCGGTTGGTCGACCGGTTAAGGCAAAAAATATATATATATTTTTTTTTTTGAAATTTTTTTTTTTTTGAACTTTTTGAACCTTTTAGTGGTCGACCGGTAAGGCAAAAAAAAATTATTATTATTATTATTTTTTTTACTGTTTGAACCTTTTCTTGAACAACCGGTTGGTCTCCCCCAACGGTCACAAACAGTGTTTTGATGAAATCAGTATTCTGTGCTCAGTTTGATAAATTGTTTGGTGAAATCTCATTTTGATATCGATTTGGTACAACCGTTGGAACACTAAATAGTAACTTTTTCACTAAATTTTAAATTTGATACTGAGTTTGATGAACTGTTGGAGATGGTCTTAATGGTCTTGATTAATTATAGTTGGTCAACTTAGTCAAAATGAAGCTCAATGTCTCATTTATTTATTTAAATTTTTTTTTTTAGACAGTACTTCTATTGATTTGGTAAGGAAATAATCAATAAATTTGGTTTATTAGAATTAAAGTATAATTATTTTATCAGAATTTCTATTTTTATGTTTGGTTTACTTAAAGAATAATAAAAGTTATATTACATATAAAATTATTATTTATCATTATCATTTTATTAAGAAGTTAATGATTTTTTAATATTTCATTCTATTTCATTTTCATTAATATTGAATCAAATTTAGTATAAGAGAGTAACTAATTTGACAAAACATGCATACTATCTAGTTAGAATAGACCTCATAATAAAAATAAAAGAGTTGCGTACTTTTGCACAAATAAAAGAGGAAAAAAGTGAAATAAAGAGATAAGTGGCTACATATATATAAAGGTTTAATCGATATAATAAAATGCTTAAATTAGATCAATTTGACTGATAAAAAATCATAAATGTGGAAGAAGTGAAAAAAGAGAGGAATTTAGTTGGTTTTAAATTGTTGTGACAAATCTTTATTGGTTTTCCCTTACGCTTATTCCCAATTCATAATTGATTTGTTTTTGTGCGTTTTATTTATTTTAGTAATATTATTATTAGCGATTTATTTACTTTAGTAATATTATTATTAATAATTTATTTATTTTTTGTGAAGCTGACAAACAAATATCATTGGTGACGTGAGCTATGAGTCCAAACTTGTCACCCTGCATCGAAACAAAAGTCATCAATTGAACACATCTTTATTAGTTTTTTTTTAGGAAAATGATTTTTCTCTCCAAATTTGGCCTCTTAATCTCCCGAATGTCTAAAATGATGTCATTTTGGGTATTCCTTTTTTTTTTTTTTTTCTTGTCTTTTTCTTCTTCATGCAGGTCGAGTGTCTGAGATGGAGGGAGAGGGAGAGGGAGAGAAAGAGGGAGAGGGAGAGAAGAGAGGTCGTCGCAGCTTGCAGATCGTCGGCGATCGTCAACGATCGGAGCAGCTTGCAGATCGTCGTAGCTCGTCGGCGATCGTCTCCGCCCCGCCTCCGCCTCTGCCTCCGCCCCCTGCCCTAGTTGATGTGGCCCCTCCAGTCCAGTCCTTCTTCTTCGAATTCGAGAGATTCGGGGGAGCTTTTCGAGCTCTGTAGCATCACTCTTTTTTTTATATTTTATTTTATTTAAATTTACTGCTCACTACTCTATCAGAAATAGAGATGTATGCGGTACAATTTGGGTGATTTAAGAGTAAAATTATAAATTGAATGACAGATTGATAATTAGAGAATTGACAAATTGCAGTTTGGACGGCTTTTGACAGATTGAAGATTGAAGAATATTCTAATTAATTATCATACATTTATATAATATATAATACTAATTTGTATAATATTTTTTTAGATATATAACACAGTAATTTTACATAATATGTTTCACAGTGGTGCTACATACCACTAAAAAGGGATCACTAAGCCAGCTCTAATGAGCTGGCAGTGCTGAAAATTTAAAAAAAAAAAAAACAACAAAGAGTAAAACATCACATCAATTGGGGTTACAGTATTTTTAGAACTATTAGAGCTCATTATTTTAGAGCTCTTAAACAATTTTCTATGTTTCATATATAACCACTAATTTATAATAAATTTCACATCTTAAATATCTCTCCCACTTATTTTTACATTGATATTTCATTGAAGATTAAAAAATATATATGTATTAATTATAGCGAAGCGGAGCGGTTTCGGTTGACGGATTATAAATTTTAAAATTTAAATCGCAGTTAGAGATTAGAGCGGTACGAATTGATGCGAATCGGCACAATTTTAATAGATTAGACTGTATTTCACACGGCCTAATCAAAAGGTTTAGAGGAAAGTTCGGGAGTGGTAAATCATTTCAGTCCGGTTCAGTCAAGTAACAATTTATTTAAAATTAATTTAAAAATTTTAAAAATTTATTTTTTGTGTGAAATTTAAACGAAGAACCGAGCCTAAATAAAGTCAAGTTTCACTTTGCTCTTTAAATTTTTTTTTTTATCACTTTAGTTCTTAAATTATTTTTCATTCCCTACTGTGTTCTAATTACCAATTCCCGCTCCATTAAATTTAAAAGTTAATTTGTTAAATTATTTTCATTCCCTTCCCTACCGTGTTCTAATTATCAATTCCGGCTCCATTAAATTTAAAAGTTAAGTTATTAAATTATTTTTCATTTCCTTCCCTACTGTGTTCTAATTACCAATTCCCCCTCCATTAAATTTAAAAGTTAAGTTAGGCCTTAGGTTTGATTCAGTGGTCATGGAGTCAGACTTAACGGTGTTGTGAGAGAAAGGTCAAGAACTTAAACTGATAAAGCAGCAGCGACCCTTTTAGTTGTATGCTAACTTTACTAATATATTAACATTCTACAATCTTTAAAATTGATGAGAAAAAAAAAAATCAAAAATTAAGTTTCTCACTTTAGTAAAGTTTTTCATTTTGATCACTACAAAAATTAATCTTTTACACTTAATCTCAAAATTAATCCCCAAGCCCACCCAATCTCATAACCAATTTCATATATGAAAATGACAAAATACAATGGGTATGTGCCTTCAGAAGAGCAAAGAGGGAATCAAAGTCTGAAGATGGACGGATGAGATTGGTAACAAAAATGTTTGGGAAGCTCTAAATCAAAAGTTCTAAATGAGCTGTAATAGGTGAGACCCGCCCATTGACGTAATGTTTTGGTTTTTTTGTTTTTTTTTCACTGCCAGCTCAGTTGGAGCTCTACTTTTAGAGCTCTCGAGCTCTCTATCACTTCCCGGATTGGTAAAGAGAATGAAAGGAAGGGGAATGTAGAGAGGAAAAGGGAATAAGTTGTGAGGAATGAGAAAATGGTGCTTACAGTGCAAGGTAAGGAAGGGAAAATGGATGGAAAGAGTAGGAAGGTAAAAAGGAAGGAAATGGGTTTGGTCGTAAATGGTGACAATGGCCTACGGTGGAGGGAATTGATGGGTTGTAAAGAAAATGGATGTTAAATTTTTGGATAAATTATATTGATCCCATAATGCTTGAAAAAATACAACAAATTTTATAGTTCTAGCATAATTATATTCAGTATCTTTAAAGTTTTAATTTATATTACACTTTGTTTTATTTTCATTAATAATTATTAATCATATGGATGAAAAAATAATATTATCATTTTGTTACACTGAAATATATATTTTTTTCTGTTTACTCTCATATCTTCACACTATTTACATTAATTTTGATTATTTTAATCATATTAGAAAGAAAATCAATATAATTATATAAAAATTATGGGACTTCTTGTATTTTTTTTTAAATATTAAGAGAATTTATCTTAATTTATTATTATTATTTTTTAAAAGTAGTTGTACACACATATAGTAAAAGTTGGAAGTTGTAAATATAGGTGGCCACAGTGTGTGCCAAACCCACTTTGGAGATCTTTCCCATTTAAGGAAAAAAGAAGAGGAAAGGCCATTAGGTGGGAGAGAAATTATGAACTCAAACCCCACATTCCCCAAGTCACAAAAATGGTTGATTTTTCTTTTCCTTTTCCTTGTCCTTTGGGTTTGTAAAAGTAAAAGAGAGGTTAGTGGTTTGTGATGACAAATACTACACTCTTAGGTATCTTAAATTAATTCCACAACCCCACAACCCAAAACAAGTGCCCTATTTGTCTTTTATTGAGATCACACGTGGCACCCTTCTAGTGGTTTAATGGAGAAACTATCTAAGCCACATCTAGAGAATCTTGTACAGCATGACATAAGCATAAGAAGAATCTTACAATTGAATCTTTTGAAAGGGTCAACACACCCACAGGAGACCACAATCCACAATCATACAAAGTGCTCTATGATATAGTTTATACTATTGGCCCGACCCATTTATATATCCCACTTTTACATGGTGAACAATATCGTTATATCTACACAATTTGGTCCGTTTGAATACACATAATTAAGATTTTAACAGTTAAGAATCTCTCGTTTTAAAATTGTGTTATATTTAAAAAAAAAATTTTAAATATAGAGTTTAATTTTTAGAAAGTGAAGAATGCTGTAATGAAGATGTCTAATTGTGTGATAAGAATAAAAGTAAAAGAATTTCATATGTCATCCTTTTTCCCTTTCTTTGGGTCCTTGGTGAAAATTATTTTAAATTAAAAGTTAATAATTATAAAACAGATGCTAAAAGCCTCTTACCTAATTTTTTAAAATTTAGCTTTTTTTGACTTATTTAAGCTATTTCTGTTTGTTAAACTATAAACAGGAATTACACCAAATAATCTCACATAAATTCTCATATTAAAATAAACTATGAGTTGCCTTCATAATTCCCATCAAACACCCCCTGTCTCCGTGTCTTGCCAACAACGAAATTAGCCCATGTGTCCCTCCTGTGTGTCAAAAATCCATTTCTCTTCCATTTCTGCTAACATAAAACTCACAAACACATCCATTGTGGATGTTCTAAGTTTTGTTTTTGAGGAATTGAATATGAGAGTTACATTAAGACAATTTTTTAGGAAAAATGTTTGAAGGCCCGAAATACTGTTGGCTCGAATGCCCCGAATGCCCAAAACGACGTCGTTTTGGGCATTCCGTTTTTTTTTTCTTTCTTTTTTTTCTTTTTTCCGCCATTGTTAACCTCTGCAACTCTGAGTTGCAGAGGAAGAGGGAGAGAAAGAGAGGGAGAGGAAGAGGGAGAGAAAGAGAGAGAGGTCGCGTCGCCTGCGCCGCCGCCGCCGATCGTGTCCTCCTCCTCCGATCGTGTCGATCGCCGCCGATCGCGTCCTTGTCCTTCATTTTTTAGGCCCCCTCCAGTCCTTCCTCCCCCTCCCCCTCCCCCTCCTCTTTCCTCCTTTGTCTTCCTTCTTTCTTCTGCTGAAAAAAAAAAAAAAAAAAAAAAAAATTGGGGCATTTGGGGCGCCTGTTTTCAGGCCCTGTAGCACTGCTAATTTTTTAGAGGGGTCATGTTCAATTTGACCGCACATAAAATACTTTGTCTTAATCAATATAAGTGATTTGCGGATGATCATGAATATCCGAAATTTTATTAGATGATAAGATAAGCCAATTGAAATTCTTCTTTATGCCAAAAAAACAAAACCAAAAAAAAAAAATTGCCAATGAGTGGGAATAGAGAAAAATATTGTTAAAATCTGCAAGTGCAGGTAAATTATTGAAGTGAAAACTGTGGACTTACATGCACTACAGTACAGACCACCACTTGCATTGCACCTCAATGCTTTTACAATTTCAAATTTATAGTCTAAAGTTCCCAAATATCTTTATTCTTATTTTTAATTTCCTCTTTTTAGTGGTGAAGTCATGGTTTGCTTTGGCTTCTCAGTTTTAATTATTCATTTTTCCTGATAAAGCTTTACCTAATCTGGGCTGCGTTTGTTTTGAACCTTTTGTTCAATAATTTTTTTTTCTTTATATTGTTTAAAGAGCTCAAATCCTCACCAGTTAACACCTCCCAGGCTTGGAATTTTTTTTGGAACCAATCATATAGTGCCTCATCAGATTGATTGCAATATGGAGGGCACACTCTCATTGTTCTTAAAAGTGAAAAAGTTGAATTATTTACATAATAATCTTGCTTTGCTAAGCAACCACTTTGAGTCTGAGACCCACTTGCTTAATTGGCTCATCTCACCACCAAACACACCCTAATTAAATTGTTTGGTGCTGTTACATCATCATTACAAAAATTAGTGCATGACATGTAGTCTCTAACCATAGGAAAGAATTGTTTGTATTTTTTAAATAGAATAGCACAATTTTGAAGGATTCTACCCTCATATTCAATTTAAAAAACACAATGAATCACATTCAAAAGATTTTGCACTGAGTTAATGAACAGGATTTGAGAGATAATATGTATGCAGTTTTGCACCACATATGGAGAGCTAGTGTTCTAAAAAGACAAATTAAGGGTGAGTTTTGCTTACAGTTAAAAAAATCATATTTTTAATCTCTTTTTTTTTATTTTATATTTAGTATTTTTTTTCAAAATTATGTAATTTTTTACTTTTAAATCCATCTTGTGTAAACGAATCTAATAAGTATATAAAAAAAAATTAAAATGAAAAAAATCTATAAAAAAAATTTACTTAAAAAAAAACTATTTTTGGATTTTTTTTCTTTCTTCTAATAATTTTTAGATCTTTTTTTTTTCAAATTTTCTTTTTAAACTTTGAACAATGCTACAAACTCTCAAAAAACATAACCCCCACTCACCTGTGATTTGTTTAGGAGGAAAGAAAAAAAAAAAAACAAAACAAAAACAAAAACACATGATTGGTCCATATCATTTTAGAAATCATAAAAATCTCCAATTTTGAGGGTGCCAAGCATTTTTATTAAACTTTATGGTCCGTTTAGTCAACTAAAACTTTAAAATGTAAGATTTTCTTTTTGAAAAGTTCATTAAAAAAAAACAAAAAACCTTTTAAAATGTCAACCACCCAACTAAAACTATATCACAGAGTGGACGTTTATAATGAAAAATTAACCCAACGAATTAGCCCAATGAAATCCCATAATGTGCTGAAAAAGTCATCTAATGACTAGTTAAGTTTGAATAAAAAATAAAATGTATGTATAATAGTATAGTTAATGTAATAACAATTCCGACCTGTAATTAGCTAATAAACCTTAAGAATATTTAATTAAGATGAAATTCTGAGTTAATTGCATGTGTTATGTGTTATGTGTTAATTGTGCTTATATCTGTCCATGTTAGAAATTTTTGTTTGTGATTCAGTTTTGGTATGCGAATTGAAGGCTTTATCGTCATCCGATCACAAAATTAATTAGGTCAATGTGTAATTTGAAATTTTTAAAATTTTATGATAAATTTAATTAAAATTTGATTTGAACCTAAATAATTAAAATAAAATACTTGTAATAAATTAGTCGCCAAGTTTAATTAAGCTCCACTAATTAACCTATATAAAGCTTACATGTACACTCTAGAATCATCTCTCCTTTTATCTTTTTGAACATCAAAATGAGAGAGAGAGAGAGAGAGAGAAGAATTCGAAGGAATTTGAGGCATATGACTTGACAACTCAAACAATTTAGCATTTAGAACTCAATTAAACACTTATTATTGGCCGGTTACGATACTATGAGGGTGTTTGGAAACCTAAATTTGGAGCTAAAATAACCTCAAAAACAATTTTAGCCTAAAAGCTCCTAAACCAAAAAAAAATTTAAAAAAATAAAAAATAAAAATAGGCCGGCAGTGGCTGTCACTACGACAGTCCTACCACTATCACAGTGACAGGTAGCTAAATTACAATTTTACCCCTTCAAATTAATTTTGAAAAATGTGAAATTATGGACAAATTTATTATTTTAACTTCAAATATCATTTCAACACATTTTTCAATATACCAACTCAAATAAAAATCCATCATATCTTTCCAAACACAAAAACTAAAATAACCTACTAAAATAGTCAAAAAGCTAAAAAGTCTCTAAAATGGCCACTTTTCAAACATCCACTATACCTATAGGAGCGGGTTTGGATCGTGACCGATAATGAAAATGCTAATCATCGCCTATCTACGTTACATGGACTCGGGTATGGAGTCAGGTGTAGGTATGTATTTAGATGTCGGGCTAATCAAACCATAAATTTAAAGGTACGCTGACTCAGTAAAAAAAATGTTATATTTTTATATTTTTAAGCAAGTACATGAGAAAAAGATATTATATATAACGCCAAAAAGACATTTATAGCAATTATACAATAATATGTATATATAATAATAGTTGTACATACAATTATATAAAAAGTATCTATTAAAAAGTATCTGACACATATCACATACCCTTTGTACGGGGGGAAAATATTCTTAGCTCTCCGTACGCCTTGAACGTCAAGCTTCCGGTAACGGCGTCTATCTCTGCAACACAAAAATGATGAGCTGCCCGGCGGTGGTGTGCCGGAAAGACCCTCCGACGATCAAGTCAGATTTCAGGAAGAAGATAATGAGGAGAAAATGTTTGTGAGAATGAGTTCGCATACCAGTAACGTTCGCCTTCCCTCTCTATATCTAGGCTGGCCACGCAGCTCCGAGATTGTGCGCGCACTACCTCTGCTGTCCTTCCCTGGACAGGTGGCAGTGCTCGCCTCTCACCACCTTACACGTGTAAAGGTTTTGTCCTTCTTCCAGTACATGCAGAACTGCCCAACGGTATTTAGGCGTTCGTGGAGCAGATGTCCTCTCCTTCACACCATTGGCCCAGGTGGCACCCTTAACCGGGGTACCATGACCGGCCTAACCCTTGGGAGACTTGAAATCGCGTAACCGTGCTACGTACCGCCGGCCTGTGACCTGGGACCAGGCGAGAACCTAATTGCCAATGCCGAGCTACCCTCAATCGATTCATCGCGATTGACCGGTTGCGAGGCATGCCGGCCTCCAACCGTTTTATCTCCAATCTCGGTCACGCGCAACCGCTTCGCCTTGGCCGGACGGCCAGTGGCATGCCGGCCAGGTCGCATCCTCCGCGTAGCCCGATCAGTCCTTCAGCTCGGCTGAAATCTCCACCGCGGACTTCGCCCCACACGAGCGACCTCCAGCTCGGCCCTCAGGAGGTTACCGGTTGACCGCATCACTCGAGCAAACCAGACGACTCGGCCATCCAACCGTCCAATCTGCTCGGCGCCGCGTAGTTCGTAACGCTGGACGGTACTTTTGTTCGGCCGTACTATCAGATGGAAATCTCCCCTCTCAATTGCCCCTTAAACCCATACGAGCTGTCGTGATTGGGTTTACCTTGCCCGAGCCAAGGTTGAGTTGCGATCCTGCTAGGCCGAGCTTAATGGGGCAAGTTTTTGTCACCGAGCGACAGTCAAATCGGAGACACTTCTGCTGCCGAGCAAACTCGATTGGTCGGCCATTATCTCCACAGTCACGTCAAAGGTCTTTCAGCCGTACTGACAGCCGCATTTCTCAGTGCCACGTGTCACCTCCTCATTGGATCGTGCATCCAGCTGTTTCCCACGCACGAATTTCAAACGGCTGCGCCGTTTGGTCTCTTCCCTCCATCATTAAACCCTCAAACGAAGGGTTTAGACCCTTCACTGTTCACCATCGTTCTCAAACAAACCCTAATCCTCTGCCTCCAAAACTTCTGCATCCCTCTCTGTTGCTTCCTCACCCGTTCATTCTTGTCGTTTTTAACGCTGTGCCTGAGCTTTGGTGGACCTCCTCACTTCAAGTCTATTCTTGGTAAGCTACATCGCTCCTCCCTTGTGTTTTCAACTTCCGTTTTTCTGGTTTTTGTATTCGTTCTTCATATTTATACCATTGTGTTCTTTGAGTTTTTTGTTTGGGGATGTTGGAACCTTAGTTGTGCCCCCTCCTTTTAGATCATTAGGGCCACACCCTAGAATAACTGGAACCTGTGGGGTGAAAGAGGCCCTCGTGCCCCCTGTTTTCCCCTAAGATGAACAATGAACCAAGAACTTAGGAAGAACTGGAAGAACACGTTGAATACTGGGCCAAACCGGGCAAAGCGCTCATTTAGATCCACAATTAGGGCTGCAGCCGAGTAAAAACCGGTTTGTGGCATCTCGGAGAGGCCGCGACCGGGCTGAATGTCCCATTAGGTCGGCGATGGGGGAGAACCGAACTAGAATATGAAACCACGGCCCTGAACCTTAACCGAGCTAAGGGGTCGAACAGATCCACCAATAAATCTCCACCGAGCTAGAACCCGACTAGGAGGCTTGAGCACAACTAAAGTTGTACCGAGCTGGGACTTGTCGGTCAAGACGACGAAGTCCGTAGTTAAACTATTTCCATTAAGGGCCGAGCAATATATGCCGTGCTAACCCTTGGACTTATTTTTCAACATGCAGAACAAGTAGGACCGTCCAATCCAGCATTATTGTTGGTGGAGCTCAAAGTCCGAGCAGCCACTACATTTTTGACCGACGTACCATATAGCAAATAAGACCGAGATACAATAGATGGGGAAATACCGTTATAAGGTTAGCTCGCCCGGTGCGATGGCGCAGTTTAGAGAGGAGTACAGCATTCCTGACGATGTGATCATAGAGCTCGCTAAGAAGGGAGCTACGCCGTGGGGGGACTTAGACCGGTGCCCCTTCACAGTCGTATCAATCGTTGAAGGAGGACTGCGCTTCCCCGTGCAACCTTTGATCTGCGAGTTTTTGAGGCAGACAAAGCTGTGCCCGAGCCAAGTCTCCAACAACACTTACAAGATCATAAACGGGGTCGCCGCGTTAAACCGTTTGCTCGGCCTTAACCTCGGATTAGCAGAAATTTTTCACCAGTACAGCCTTAGTAGAAATAAGAGCGGGCTTTGCTGGTACCTTAAAGTCAAGAAGGGCCGAGCAAAGCTTGTCGAAGGTAACCCGGACAAAGAGACAAATGATGATGACTTTCTGTGGGTGTCCGGTCGTTATGAAGACCTAGAGGCACCCATACCGGGCTGGCGGATTAAGAAAAACAGGGGTAGTGCTAGTAAGCAGCCCGGTCGACCGTACTATTTTTCTCTGCATTTCATTATTGCTATTTTGCACCGGTTTGACACTTGTCTTTTTTCTGCAGATAAGAACCTTGCAGCAAGCTATCCGCACGCCAACCAAGAGGCCATCCAAGCTTTACTTCGACATTCGGCCAAGGAGAGAGAAGCATCGGTGCTGCTCGGTTTCGAACAAACGTACAATTACCAAGCACCGCGCAGAGGCAAAGTCACTGACTTTCTGCGTGCGCCATCCCCAGAGCCCGATCCAACTCTGCCACCGATCAGGCTCGTTCCAACAACCGCCGAGCAAGAAATGGCGAAGATAAGGGCAATCAAGGCAATGATCACCGGGGACGAAGGCGAGTCCCAACCCCCAGAAGCAACCGGGGGAACATCTTCCACCCCCGCCGGACAAAAAGAAGGGGCGGTGCTTGCCCTGGCCAGCGAACAACCGGCTGGCCGGCCAAAGAAGAAACAAAGGAGGGAGGCGGCCAGGCAAAGCCTTGTGGATGAAGGCTCCACTGAAGTCGCCTCAACCGAGCTCGGCGACCAGACCGAGCAACATCTTGCCCGCAAATCCAAGGGCAAGGCCCCTGCTGCCCCCCCGGTCTGGGCGCCCGAGTTCGTCTACAAGGGCCGAGCAGTCTCCGCCGCAGATTTGGTCTCCGAGGACAAGGATCACTCGCTTGGTTTCACTATGACTAAGGGATTGATCCTGCCCGGGGACATGAAAAAGCATGACGAGCTATCCGACCTCAAGGTCCTTCGCTCGGCTGCAGAATCCATTGTGCTGGTAAGTTGCTCCATTTTTTCTTCAACTGTGTGCTCGGTTTTTTGCTCGGCTAGTGTATACTGATAATCTGTTGTGTTTGCAGGCCGCACAAAAGAACTATCTCGCCCACGAGCGGATGGTTGCAGTTCGGCAGAGCCTCCGAGACGCCATCACCGAGAACAAAGTGCTCAAGGCCGAGATAGAAATGCTCAAGGCCGAGCAAGTGATCATCAAAGACGAGCGGGCCGAGCTGCGCCAGAAGCTCGACCGGGCTGAGAAAGAGAAAACCAAGGCCGCGAAGAAAGCCAAAGCGCGGTACTTGGCCGAGCTCCGTAAACTGCGCGACGCTCACAAGGCCGAGCAGGACAAGGCCGTGGACGATGCAGAAGACCGGGGTTACGCCCAGGGGAAGAAAACATATGAACGTCAAGTCCGGGCCACCAAGGACATCTTTTTCCAGTACGGCTGGAAAGCCGCCGTGGAGAAAGTTGGCCTTGGCCGCGATTCTGACATGTTCAACAACCTTCCTGCCGCGCACATCCCGGACTACATGCAGGCCTACGCCAACGCCACCCAGAACCGGCTCATTGCGAAGGCAAGGAAGGAGGCTGAGGAAGAAGCTGCCGCATAGAAGGAGACCGAGCAGATCGAGAATCCGACCGAGCAAACTCCATCGGACGCATCCCCCAATACCGAAGATGGAACAATTGATCGGGAGGATGTCGCACTGGACGGCACTGACACCGAAGCCGAGGAGAGCCTGCCCAGGCAACCGCTTCCAAACGCCGAGGTGGCTGTTGGGGAAGCCGAACAACGCCTTGATCTTGATTGAAGATTTCCTTTTCCAATTTCTTGCTTTGTTTTTGTTTTCTTTCCTTTTTGCAACGTAACCGGGCTATGCCCCCCCTATTGTACTGAACTTGTTCTATTAATGAAATGTGAACTTTTTGCTCGTTCATCTGCTGTTCTTGTTCGGCTTTTGTATATTTGAATTTCTTGTTTCAAATTTAGTGGAACTGGCAGGTCGGCTAAACCGCGCAAACGATAAGCCTTCAAGTAACCTTGCAATCCCTTGCATTGCCAAGAAGATGACATTTTGTATTTGGCCGAGCAAAATCCGCTCGGCGTTGCTCGGTTGGCAATAATTAGTTGGCCGAGCAAAAACTAGCTCACCTTTTTGAAGTTTGTTCAATTTGTCAGTATTTCCTTTCGGCCGAGCAAATTCAGCTCGGCCTTACAATTGCTGGACAAGACACCAACATTGCTAATTCCTCCGAGCAAAATCAGCTCATTTCCCATATTGGGCAATTCACCAATATGATTGATGGGCCGAGCAAAATCAGCTCGGTTCTACATTGGGCAATTCACCAATGTTTCAGTCCGGTTGGTCATGCCGCCAACATTCCCACTGGGCGAGCAAAACCAGCTTGGTCCTAGTGCGGTCTGCTCCCATTCCGAGGAAAACAGTCCGGTTCTCTTCAGGTCGGTTCTTGCCCCTGGCATGCCTTGCGACCGTGCAGTGCCATTGTACAAAGATGTAATACAAAAAACAACAATGTAATACAGCAACAACAATATAGCTAGCTTTCATTACATAAACATTGTAAAGGCAATGCTGTTCTCTTACATGTAGTGCCAGACGGCTAAAGGTCTAAGAAAGCTAAACAAAAGCAAATTACATCTTAAAAGTAAAAGACCTTAAGGTTTGCTGCGTTCCACGGTCTGGGGACGGCCTTGCCATCTAAATCTTCCAGATGGTATGCCCCCTTGCCTGCAAGACCAACCACCTTGTATGGTCCTTCCCAATTTGCACCGAGTTTGCCTTCGCCAGGGACCACTGTGTTGCCAAGCACCTTCCTTAGGACCCAATCCCCAATCTTGAATAGCCTGGGCTGCACTGCCTTGTTGTATTTTTTAGAGAGTTCCTGCTGATAGGCTGCTATATGGATCAATGCGCGCTCTCGTCTTTCCTCAGCAAGGTCCAACTCTAGTGCCACGGCTTCATTGTTCAGATCTGGCTGGAAGTTTTCTGAGCGGATGGTTGGCATGCCAATCTCTAGTGAGATGATGGCCTCCATACCATAGGCCAAAGCGAACGGTGTTTCCCCGGTCGATCGTCTTGGTGTAGTGCGGTATGCCCATAGCACACTAGGAAGCTCTTCAACCCACTTTCCCTTCGCCTTCTCGAGCCGCTTCTTCAACCCGTCCAAAATGGTCTTGTTTGAGGCCTCTGCTTGGCCATTAGACTGAGGATAGGCCGGCGTTGAATTGTAGAATTCAATCTTCAACTCTTCGCAAAATCCGTGGAAGAGTTTCCCGTCGAATTGAGTGCCATTATCTGAGATGAGCGCCCTGGGTATACCGAAGCGAGTGATCACATTTTGCCAGACAAATTTCTTAACGTCCTTCTCCTTAATGGTGGCCAGTGGCTCAGCCTCCACCCACTTGGTGAAGTAATCGGTGGCTGCGATGAAAAACTTGCGATTGCCCGGTGCAACTGGAAGGGGCCCAACAATATCCAATCCCCAGAGTGCGAACGGCCAAGGACTTGTGAGTGAGAGTAACTCCCTTGCTGGCTGGTGAATCTGGTGAGCAAATTTTTGACACTTTTCACATCGGCGAACGTATTTTTGAGCGTCCGCTTGCATGCATGGCCACCAATAACCCTGCGAGATTGCTCGGTAGGCTAGAGATCTACCCCCAGTATGGCTGCCGCAGATGCCTTCATGGATCTCAAAGAGGAAAGCTTCCACCTTAGAGGGGTGGACACACTTCAAATACGGCCCGGTAAAAGATTTTTTGTACAAGGCCCCGGAAGGTGAGAGCCAAAACCGCTCTGACTTTGCCCGGATCTTGTGGGCCGCCTTCTTTTCTTCTGGTAGAATTCGATCTTTCAAAAAGGCGATGATGGGGTCCATCCAAGAAGGTCCCAAGTCGGTGCAGAGTACCTCGGTTGCTTCTACTTCCTCGATGCTTGGCCGAGGTAAAAATTCAATCATCAAGGGATTGGGAAAGGTTGTCTGAGTGGAAGCAAGGCCGGCCAATTCATCGGCCGTGCTGTCTCCTTCGCGGTTGATCTGTTCAACTCTGATGGCATCGAACTTCTTGACTTCCGCTCGCACTAGCGCCTGATACTTGGCCATTCTTTCATCTTTGGCCTCATACTCCCCTGAGACTTGATTGACCACCAACTTGAAGTCACTGAACACCATAAGGGCTGTCACCTTCATTCTCAGCGCGCTTCTCAGACCAGCCAGGAGGGCTTCATACTCCGCCTCGTTGTTGGATGCTGGGAAGCCGAACGTAATTGCTTGCTCAATAATTAGCCCATCTGGCGAAGTTAATACAATTCCCAGTCCGGCCCCATGCCTATTGGACGCCCCATCAACGAACAACTTCCATATCTCGCCAAGAAACAGCTTCCAGCAATCAGAAGGATTTTGGGAGCTTCTCAATTCCAAGTCTCTGGTAGGCTCAATCTGGTCTCTTTCCACGTCATTGCTGGGTTCTTCTTTCAATGAGTCGTCGTCCGTTGCTATTTCAGGCAAGCTTTGCTCTTCCCCTGCTCGCGTTGCCAGAACCATGGGTTGTGCTAAGTCCGCACCAACCAAATCAACCGGACAGACTGGATGTGTACCTGGGGCAAATTCCGCCACAAAATCTGCAAGGGCTTGGGCCTTGATTGCGGTGCGCGGTTGGAACTTAATGTCGTACTGGCCTAATTCTACGGCCCATTTCAGAATTCTCCCAGTAAAGTCCGCCTTTTCGAAGAGCACCTTGAGCGAGAACTCGGTTAACACCACTATTGTATGGGCATGAAAGTAGTGTGCTAGCTTTCTTGATGCCATCATGAGAGCCAACGCCAATTTTTCCAAGGGAAGATACCTCGTTTCGGCCGGGAGCAAAGTCTTGCTTACATAGAAAATGGGCAAATGCTGAACGCCCTCAGCGCGGACTAGAACAGCGCTCACCGCATGTTGAGAGACCGCCAAGTAGAGATATAACTCCTCGCCAGGCTGAGGTGTAACCAGAATAGGTGCTGAAGAGAGATACGCTTTCAAGTCCGCCAGAGCACGGTCGCACTCCTCATCCCAAAAGAACTTGGACTTCAAAGTTTTGAAGAAGGGCCTGCAACGATCCGAAGACCGGCTGATAAATCTGTTCAGCGCGGCTGCCATCCCGGCAAGATGTTGCACGTCCTTCATGGAGTTAGGGCGTTCCAACTCTTGTATTGCCTTTATTTGCGATGGGTCGGCCTCAACTCCCCGGTTTGTGACCAGAAAACCTAGGAATTTCCCAGTGCCAACTCCAAAGGCACACTTAGAGGCGTTCAGGCGAAACTTGTGACGCTTGAGTATAGCAAACATTTCTGCTAGGTCGGCGAGGTGCTGAGACTTCTCCCCGCTCTTCACCACCATATCGTTGATATAGGCTTCCATAGTTCGGCCCAAGAGAGGAGCGAACATTTTTGTCACCATCCGCTGAAAGGTTGCCCCGGCGTTCTTCAATCCAAACGGCATGACCTTGTAGCAGTATAAGCCTCTGGGGGTGGTGAAGGACGTGATCTCCCTGTCCGGCTTGTACATGGCTATTTGATGATAACCGCGATATGCATCCAAGAAGCTAAACCTCTGATGGCCAGCGGTTAAGTCCACCAGCTGGTCAATTCGAGGGAGAGGAAAGCTATCCTTTGGGCATGCGCGGTTGACAGTCTTGTAGTCCACGCAGACTCGCCACTTGCCGTTCTTCTTAGGAACCACCACCGTGTTAGATATCCACCGAGGGTACTGCACTTCTTCAATCGCACCGGCTTCCAACAAGTTCTTCACTTCTTCTGCCACCACTTCAGCATGGTGCAAGGCTGAACGGCGCGTCCTTTGTATGACTGGGCGCGCATTGGGGAAGACATTCAATTGGTGGCAGATGAAGCTTGGGTCGACGCCAGGCATATCGTAAGGCGTCCATGCGAAAGCCTCCAAGTTGGCAACCAAGAAATTGACATAATCCGATCGTTCAGCACTGGACAAAGACGATCCCAGGAGGAAGAACTTAGTCGGATCCTTTTCGTCGATGCGAACTTCCACCAAATCTTCGACTGACTTTTCCTCGGCCTTTCTGCCCACGTCTTCAAGGACCTCCTTTCCCTCAGGCCCCTCTATCATCTGAACAAACCCTTTGGCCGCTCGGCTGCCATTCATCGCAACAAAGCACTGTTTGGCCATCACCTGGTCTCCCCAGACTTCCTCTATTCGCCCGTTGGAGGCCGGAAAGCGCATGACTTGATGGAAGGTCGAAGCGACCGCTTGCATGGAGTGTAGCCAACCTCGGCCCAGAATCAAATTGTAAGTCGATGGAACTCTGAGCACCCAGAATTCTACTTGCTTCACAACCGACCCTGCCTTGACCGGCAAGATAATCTTTCCAATCGGCCATTCCGGTTGCGAGTTGAAGCCGACCAAAGGAGACGTTGCAGGAGCCAAATCCTTGTCTTCCAACTTCATCTGTTTGAACGCGTCATAATACATTATTTCGACCGAACTCCCCTGGTCGATCAATATTCTCTTGATATCGAAGCCTTTGACGCGAAGGGTCACCACCAAAGCGTCATTGTGCGGCATCTGTACCCTTTCCAAGTCTTTGGTAGAGAACGAAAGGACGTCTTTTTCTTCGGTTTTTCCCCTCTTTACCGCGGGCTGGACCGAGAGCACTTCCCTCATGTGCTCGGCCTTCTTGATCATCCCTCTCAGCTCGCAGACCCTAGCTGGTTCAATGATGCCGTGGATGACGTTGATCACACCCTGTGGGGGCGCCTCTAGAGCGGCTATTCCGTTTGGCTCAGTTTGTCCAGTCGGTGCGGCCTTGACTCCCCCATCAATATATTGATCAAGATGCCCCGCCGCCACCAACTCCTCCAAATGCTGTTTGAGTGGCAGGCAATCTTCTGTCCGGTGGCCCCGTTCTTCATGGAAGGTGCAACGATACTTTGGATTGAAGCCCCGCTGCGCGCTCCCCAGCTTGGCCGGCCAACGGACAAAAGGCTCCCCTCTGATCTCGCTCAAAATGCGGTAGATGGGAATGTTGAAGACCGTGGTAATCCTC
Source organism: Camellia oleifera (assembly GCA_022316695.1). Taxonomy (NCBI): domain Eukaryota; kingdom Viridiplantae; phylum Streptophyta; class Magnoliopsida; order Ericales; family Theaceae; genus Camellia; species Camellia oleifera. The sequence continues at coordinate 43,091,601 of CM039319.1, forward strand.
GTCCGCGCCTTCAGTTTTCTCTTGGCATCTTCTGCTGCATCGCGAGGTGTATCAGCCCGGTCATTTCTGCAACCTTTGTTTCTGTCATTTTGGCCGGTTCCTCAACGCTGATCTTTTGGTCGGTCACTGGGGCGGTTTTCTTCCTGCCCGACCGAGTGAACTTTCCCCGCTACCCTTCTGTCCACCGCGACCGGATTATCCTTCTCGGTCGCAGAGGCAGCATCATCTTCCACACGAATGTGTTCTTTGATCCGCTGCATCAAAGATTCCATGGTGGTCGGCTGATGCATCGTGAGTGAGTCTCGCAGCCTATGTCCGACTGGGAAGCCTCTCTTGTATTGAGTGATCGCCAGATTGGTAGGGCAGTCGAGGATTTCGTTGTAGGTTTCCCAATATGTCGCATTGTATGCCTTCAGTGAACTCCCAGACTCCATCTTGACGCCCAGGAGATGGTCTACCTCCTTCGGCGTTCGAGTGTTTGTCTTGAATCTGGTGACGAAGGCTTCCGCTAGTTGCTGCCACCCCTCGATACTCCCCTCCGGGAGCCTTTCGAACCACTTCAAGCCCAGCTCTCCCAAGCTTGCTGGGAATATGAGACACATCAAGGCGTCGTTCCGACGGTGGCCAGCCATTACTTGCCGATAATGACTCATATGCATGTATGGATCCGTCTTGCCGTCGTACAGAGTGAATTTTGGCTGGTGGAATCCGGCAGGGAGTGGGGTGCTCTCAATCTCTGGGGATAACGGCGTAGCTGTAAGCCTCGCCAGCTCTTTGTCCACCGTTGCTGGAGCTATGTTTCTGGGTGCCGGCATCATTACCTCTTCACTGCAACGAACTGGGGCACTCAATCTCTGGAGCGCCGGCACCCTCTGAACCTCCCGAAGGCGCGCTCTCTCCTCCAACACGTCCCTGAGATCCCTGGAACGGGAGAAGGCAGAGTATCGCGACGTTGATGACGGGCGCGAGGGGCGATAGGTGCTGTCGCGAGTGGTGGATCTGCCCTCTCGCTGGTCAGAGTCTCCAACTCCATAGTTCCTGGTGATGGAGATTGAATGGGTCCTCCTCCGGCGGCGACTGCTAGAACGAGGGGAGGGGGTGCGCTCACTGAGGTTGCCCTCTCCAGCAACACCCTTCCCCCTCACTTGGCGCTTCAGAAGCTCCATCTCCGCCGCCATCCTACGAATGAGGGCTTCTTGGTCCTTGAGTTTGTGCTCCAAGCGCTCCTCATGGGACCCGCCACGGCGCCGGCGGCCCTCTGGACTCTGTGAACGATCTGAACTCCTTCCGCGCTTATCGCGCGCTCCTCACGAAGTGGTTTCCAGTCCCGCCATGGTTGGAACATTAGGGGGGCCTTCTCTCCTTCGCACATACTCTGCGGTGACACCATCGACGACGGACAGCGGAACTTCGTCGTTGTTGGCCATGGAAATGGTCGAAGAAGCTTACAGAACAAGGGTTGAATATCAAACTTTCCCACAGACGGCGCCAATTGTACAGGGGGAAAATATTCTTAGCTCTCCGTACGCCTTGAACGTCAAGCTTCCGGTAACGGCGTCTATCTCTGCAACACAAAAATGGTGAGCTGCCCGGCGGTGGTGTGCCGGAAAGACCCTCCGACGATCAAGTCAGATTTCAGGAAGAAGATAATGAGGAGAAAATGTTTGTGAGAATGAGTTCGCATACCAGTAACGTTCGCCTTCCCTCTCTATATCTAGGCTGGCCACGCAGCTCCGAGATTGTGCGCGCACTACCTCTGCTATCCTTCCCTGGACAGGTGGCAGTGCTCGCCTCTCACCACCTTACACGTGTAAAGGTTTTGTCCTCCTTCCAGTACATGCAGAACTGCCCAACGGTATTGAGGCGTTCGTGGAGCAGATGTCCTCTCCTTCACACCATTGGCCCAGGTGGCACCCTTAACCGGGGTACCATGACCGGCCTAACCCTTGGGAGACTTGAAATCGCGTAACCGTGCTACGTACCGCCGGCCTGTGACCTGGGACCAGGCGAGAACCTAATTGCCAATGCCGAGCTACCCTCAATCGGTTCATCGTGATTGACCGGTTGCAAGGCATGCCGGCCTCCAACCGTTTTATCTCCAATCTCGGTCACGCGCAACCGCTTCGCCTTGGCCGGACGGCCAGTGGCATGCCGGCCAGGTCGCATCCTCCGCGTAGCCCGATCAGTCCTTCAGCTCGGCTGAAATCTCCACCGCGGACTTCGCCCCACACGAGCGACCTCCAGCTCGGCCCTCAAGAGGTTACCGGTTGACCGCGTCACTCGAGCAAACCAGACGACTCGGCCGTCCAACCGTCCAATCTGCTCGGCGCCGCGTAGTCCGTAACGCTGGACGGTACTTTTGTTCGGCCGTACTATCAGATGGAAATCTCCCCTCTCACCCTTGTTTAAGTATTGGATGCCCAACACAAGTATTTAATTTATTTTGAAAAGTACGCATAACAAAACCGCCCATGAATAACCTCGATAAAATGTATGAATATATATAAAATATATATATATATATATATGCAAAAATATATTGCAATACATGAAATACGTATTGGAGTTGACATTATTTACGTCTTAACCCACGCCCATTATGCAGTAATTAGCAATTCCTATATATAATATATATAGGGTCTAAAATCTAGATTGGAGGGCGTTGTCTAAGCCCGTGAGGTTCATCATGATTCCAACCTGCAGTAGAAGTCAGCCAATCAATTCAAGTTTAAGCTCAGAAAATCCGTAGTATAGGGTGTCAAGTCGAAGAGCTCCTCACTGATAGACTCTTCCTGCTTCAGTAACTTCAACAAGGTCTCCCACACAATTTTTCACTGTTTTGAACTTTTAAGGAGAAATAAACCGGAAACAACAATGTCATCTACATTCACAATTCAAATCAAACACATTCTGCTGAGCAAAATTTATGTCGGAATCAACAATGAGCAAAGGATAATATATGATGAAGATGATCAACATTCACATCCAACAAATTCCAACTAGTTTCTCTTTCTTTTATTATTAACCAAATAATCAAGGGTGTAATGTAATGGTCAGAGAACCTAAAACAAAAACAAAACTACATGGCAAATGTGCCTCATCTGCTATATATCACAAAACATCGACTGTATCAAGAACTCCATTTGTTGCTGCAACAATATTTCTGTTGCTCTGTTCTGTAGTTGCTCTATCCTACTCTAAAACCCTTTAAGATGAAGAGGCTGACAAAGAATAATTTTTTTTCTTGCTACAATCCACCCCAATTCATGAACTTCTTCACCTCATCGTACAAAACCAATATGGCAGCAGCACCGGTACTCCTAAACACATTTGAAACTGCTCCACGGTAAAAAGAGGCCACACCCTCCGTCCGATAAATCTTCCTCCAGCAGTCCATGGTGCTCCTATACATAGGCTGTTCTAACCCAGATTGCATCATCATTCGCCTCCGAACCGTGTCCAGCGGATACGACAGCAATCCGGCAGATGTCGTGACCGCCTGAGCCGCCACCCACCGCTTCCATAATGCTGCTTCTGGTTTAGATTCTTCTGACATCATCTCTTTAATGGTGTCAAAGCCTCCAAAGTAAAGTCCTCTGTGAACGACCATCCCATGAAGAGAGGCGGTAAGACCTCTGTAAATTCCTTGAAAACCTTCTTTGTTGCGTATAGTGGTTAGGAAATGATAGATGCCTCGAAACTGACGACTGCTGGGCCTTCCGAGGTCGGAAGCAAGGCGGGTATGTGCAATGTCTAGTGGGTAGATGATGATCAGTGTTGTGCAACCAGCGGCAGCCCCGGCAATGAAGTTGGCAGGCGCACCAGATAGAAAATGATTCTCTTGAGAGTAGCCGCTACGTAAGATGTTTCGATAGAGATCCTGCGGGGAGAGAGAGAGAATTGGTCAAGGCCATCACTCATTGTAAATCAGGGTTATTAATAAAGTACATAGAAAAACATGCTCATTTAAACAAGAATTTTCATCAGCTATGTCTCAACGTCACAAATTACAATTACAGGATAGAAAGAATTCAAGGAAGACTGACATCAACATCTCGAGAAAGTTCTGATCAAAGTAAACCCCTCAAGAAAACTACCTTTCCCATTCAACCACACAATAGATCCATGCTAAACAGTGACACAAACAATATCTGAAATTCAAGTGGCAGTTATTGTGTCATTTTTGGACATAGCTCATTTAGAGAGAGAGAGAGAGAGAGACAGACAGACAGACAGAGTGTTTCATAAGTGTTTGAGATATGACAGCTTAAATTATTCAAAATTAACATTCACATCACATTGTGCATTTGCCCCCAAAATTTGAAATTGGCCAATTTATTTTATCACTGTTTCAAGCAGAAAATTGAGTTCACAGCATTGCTTAGTAGAAGGGAAAATCTTCCAACTGGCCTGTTTGGAGTAAATTCTTCTCCACTAACCTTATTTTCAACGAAAACTTGTCTTCATTGAAGTAACTTCATTTCACCTCTGCCCACAAATTTTTTTTTTTTTTTTGGTTTTGAAAGAGAGTAATATAACAAGCAGAGAATTTTCTAGTTGCCCATATTAGTGTCAAGCTAATGTCACAGAGGTTAAAGAAGGAAATAGAAATAGCAATAGCAAGTGTTTCTACAACATACTACTTTCCTAACACAAATCTTTCTGATTCTCAAAAACCACATGGCGCCAGAACCAATCAGGTATTCACTTCCAAGAGTAAAACTGTTACACACAAATACATGAACAGGGTCCAGAAGCTAATGTAAAAACTCAATGCATGTAATAAGTATATATATTACACTAAATTAAATATGTTCTTTATGCCCCCAAATACTCGGGCAAGGTTACTTGCGAGGGATCTTACGATTTTTATTTTAGTAACTCATTTATTACAAAGAAAGGTAAATAAATAAAATGCAAACAATGCACACAAGTTTAAAAAAATAAAATGACATACCATTTTTTATGAAGTTATATAACCTAGAGATGCTACGTCAGTAAGGCATCATACAAAGTACTTTGTTATCATACTAGAAGGGGGGGAAAAGAAAAAGAGACTAAAAAAAAAAAGAGATTTTTATCTTGCATGAAATGCCTGTAAATGATCCAAAATGACATTTCTAAAACTCTATTGGGGTGCCCCTCAAGACAGGTGGTGCTCCAAAAAACTCTTCTCACATTTAATGGCAGTTGCCAAAATAGCATTGCCAAAACTATAATTTGGCATGCTACAGTAGCACATTGCCAAATTATAGCAATGATACTCCAATGGTGCAAAGCCATTTTCGCACAATCCCAACTAACTTTCCCTCCTATTTTTATGTGGTGTTTGGATATAGTTTTTTGAGTGATTTTTAAATTTTTTTTTCCTTTTATGACCTTTTAAAACTTTTCTCTAAAAAAAAATTAAATATTACGGTTCTACCCGACTAGACAAATATCATCTCACTCTACTGAAACCCTAAACCATTCTCTCTCTCTCTCTCTCTCTCTCTCTCTCTCTACCCTAAACCCTTCTGATCTAGTTCGATAAATTTGAAATCAGATTCGATACTTTCAAGCCCTTGGATCCCACTCACCCCCTCAAACAGTAGATGATTATTACTCTGAGAAATCTCATCAATCTCTCCCTTTCTTCTCACTCTCCCCTTCTCACCACCAAACCCTAGATCCTTTTGGATCTTCATCTCTTGATCTCACTCTAAATCGAGGTCGAAACCCTAATCAAAGATGAAGAAACCCTAAATCGATCCAAACAGACCAACCTCAAACCCTACCAAGATGAAAACAAAGAAGATGAAGAAGAAGATGAAAAAACAAAGCACGAAGATGAAGAAGATGAAGCCGAAGCTTCGGAGTGCTGAAATCGTCTGAGAAATCCATCAAGCATCTTAAAATCCAGGTATTTTTTCGTATAAATTTGCTTCAAATTTATTGAAAATTGCTTGAGATAACTTCAAATTTGTTTTAAGTTGTTTGATTGTTGTTGAAATTTTTTAGCATGATTCTGTTTTTTAGCTTGTGCCAAATAGTTTGAGAATTTTTTTTGTTAAATTTTTTTTAGCCTGATTCTGTTTAAAAAAGAATTTTGTGAATTTTGTTTTAAAAAAAATTGTGAATTCTGTTTTTTTTTTTAAAAATTGGTAAATTTTGGTTTTTTTTAAAAAAATGATATGTTTTGGGAATTTTTGTTGGGAAGGATGAGGCGGGAGGGAGGAAGCGGTTGGTTTTGGATGAGTTGGCACATTTGGCAACTGCGGTTATTTTTGGGTGAGTTGGCACATTTGGCATTTGCCAAATTTAGCAACTGCCATCTTCAACCATTGGAGAACCACTTTTGGTGCAAAGCTGCTATATTATAACTTTGACAGCTCCAATAACAAACCATTGGAGATGCTCTTAGGAGTTCAATTACAAATAATAGAACATAATGTTGTATTGTGGGAGCATCCATAAAAGTTTATACAATTTTGTGATTGTATTTTGCTTGAAGAAAAAAACTAATGTTTGGCCATAATATTCTCAAGGATACTAAGAAGAATTATTGGAACCATACTAGTAGTTTTTTTTTTTTTTTGATTGGCACTGGAGTGTCCAAATCAAAGCCTGACTAATCTCCATGGGTGCACAGGCCCTCGGCAAGAAGTTTCCTTGCAAGTAGACCACGATTAATTTAAGGATTTTCCCCTAGTTCGATAGCCCTAAGGAATTGTTAATACCTAAGAAATTTCGATCCCCTAAACCTTGGAAGGAGCACACCCCCAAGACCCAAGGCCTTACCATTAGGCCTACCCCTTGGGGTTACCATACTAGTAGATTTTTAGTTGGTCTGTAAGCTTGAATATTCTAGAAAATTTATGCCACAACTACATATGCTTTATTTCACTTTTATTAAAAGGTATATTACCGTGCTATGTTCCACTTGATGGCTCTTCAAAACTTGCAGAAAGTTTGAGAGAGTATGTTCATAGAGGAAGCAAGATATTCAAATCCTTGCGAGTGGTGTAACTTGTAACTTGTAAGCATGGCAGCATTAGAAGAATACAAAGCTAAATGGAGTTCTACTTTTATACCACCTAGAATAAATTAATTGAGCTAAATGCAGTTCTACTTTTATACCACCAAGAATAAATTAATTGACACCATCAGAGCAACTACTAACATTGCAACTAGAATGGACACTTTGGGTCTGTTTGGTAACATTTACGTTTTCAGTTTATATTTACAAAAATTTTATAAACTGGTTTTTATTTATTTTTTGTTTATTTTTAGAAAAACATAAACTACAAATGCGTTTGGTAATTGACAAAATGTTTAAAAAATGTTAAAAATATAAAAAAGAGTGAGAAATTGCAAATGGAGGCGGAAGACGGTGGTAGAAAGTAGTGACGGTGGGTGGTGGTAGGTGGTAGCGAGTGTGTAGTGGTGGTGTTGGTGTTGGTGGTGGCGGGTGGTGGTGGCAGGTGGGTAGCGGATGGCGGGTGGGTGGTGGTAGCGGGTAAGTGGTTGTGGGTGGGTGGGTGGGTGGGTGGGTGGGTGACAGTGATGGGTGGTAACGAGTGGATAGTGGTGGTGGCAGGTGGCGGGTAGGTGGTAGGTGGCAGGTGGTGGGTTGGTGGGTGACGGTGACGGTGGCGGGTGGTGGGTGGTAGCGAGTGGGTGGTAGTAGTGGTGGGTGGTAGTGGGTGGGGGTGGGGGTGGGGGGGTGGTGGCTGGTGGTGGTGGGTAGCTAGTGGTGGCGGATGGTGGATGGTGCTGGCAGGTGGGTGGTGAGTGGCGGTGGCGGGCAAAATATGGTAGTAGTGAGTGGTGGGTGGCTGGTGGATGGCAGGTGGGTGGTGGGTGGTGGTGGTGGCGAGTGAGTGGCAGGTGGGTGGTGATTTGTGGCTAGTGAATAGTGGTGGCAGGTGGTGGTGGTGGCGGAGACGGTGGTGGAAAATGGTGGCGAGTGGTGGCTAATGTTGGATGGTAAAAAAAAAAAAAAATTCAAAATTAAAAACGGAAACACATTTTTTGACTTTACATTTTTTGGCCAAATTTATAAACTGAAACCACTGATTTATAAATCAAAAATTTATCAAACAAGTTTTTATTTAAGTTTTTTAAATTTTTATAAATATAAACAGAAAACTAAAAATATAAATGTTATCAAACAGCACCTTTCCTTTTCGCAAGTGTCAGCTATTTTAAAATGGCAAAAGTGGATATTCAGACATAATGCCACTTCTCTGTCCGGCTCTGCAAATTAGAACAGTATCCTCCTCCTGCTAATACTGAAGCCTCCATTAACAAAAAATGAATTGGTTTCATGCATAGTACTTAAGCACATGCTACTACGTTGTGCTAATAGTAGCAATATTATTCTGCTTTTCCATCTCGAAAAACAAGTGTGCCTCTGTAACAATCTATCTAGATTACTAATAGCATGTATCACTATCGTTTCTCCTTACGTGATTAGCAGGACAATCACAATATTTTAAGAGCTCTCAACAAATAAATTTAGATATATATTCATACTGTCAGTGTCAGCTCCCATGTGGGTAGGCTGACATCATCTGGTTTAGTCTCTGCTACTTACACACAGTTGTCTTCCATGTTCCACACTAAATTCCAATGCACAAACATTGTGGCCTTTTGAGAGAGACCAAGAGAAAGGAGACTACTACTCAAGTGAGTGGAGATACCATTTGGTCTCCCAACACTTAAATACTTCCTCTCTTTTACAGGAGAAAGCAAATGGAAAATCTCTTATATTTTTTAGTACGACTAGGGCTAGGGCAACTCAATCTATTCTCTCCAAGTTCAGGAGGGTGAAGTGTCTAGCTTTGGGGGTCGCATCAAATCACTGAAAGGCCTTGGTGATTCTCTAGCTTGGTAATCTGAAGATTTATGTCCATCTTTTCCACACGAGCACAAGTACATGTGACAAAACTTGTGTAATGTAATAATACAAATAGTTTACATGACTAATGCATGTAAAAGCAACCATTTAGAGTACGCAACACACAAGTCAATTGTGTGTATAAGTGGGAAAGACTAAGGCCAAGTTTGGGAACTTGTAAAAAAGCCAAAAAGCTAAAAAGTTACTCAAAAAGTTAAAAAGTTAACACTATTCATCAAAAGTCAACAATTACGGCTGCACAACTCCCAATTCGAATTTTTCCCTACAAATCAATTTTTACAATTTTTTATTACACATTTTTCTATAAAAAATCAAAAATTTAACCCAAACATCCTAAATCACATAACGTCAGCCTACTCATATGGGTGCTAACAACATCTCCCACTCACATATGATGGGTACGCCACAAATTAGTCTGCTCCCAATCTTCCATCTAATCATCTCATCATACAAAAATAGAGCATGTGACTTGAGGAGAATGTGATATGCATTGTCGATACCTTATTGGCTATGTAATTTTTGAGACTCTTATGGAGTATCTTATATATTTTTTCTATGGATGTGGATTGGAATTATAGTATGATGAATACTACATTTTTGTATGTCACCAGTTTGAGATTGACCCTCTCACACGGGTGATCACCTTGGCACTTAGATAGCGGGCAGGATGAGACATTATATCTTGGCGCTTAAAGAACAAACAAGATAAGCATTTTGCTGCTTGTAGATCGAACAAGACTGGTTCATTTTAGATGTCGCCTTAGATGGATGAAGATAAGATTTTTAAGAGTCGAATCTTAAGTCATTCCACAAATTCATAAAGCCTAAATAAAGTCGAATGTGAGGTCTTAGACAAGCACTCGATAAGCGACTCAGCTAAGAAACTCAAGTTAGGCCCTTGCAAATTGACTAGACTAAGATTTGTACAGGTTTGGGTATGATAGATCCAATCTAGTGGGAGCTCTACTTTAGCATATGCATCATATTGTATGTGATATCGTCAACTGTTGAGGGAGTGGTTGGATGATCCTTGTTTGTTATTCATTAGATTGTGTGAAATTTGGTATTAGACCTTGTGATTTAGCCGGAAAGTGTAATAGAGGAAGTAGCTAACAATATTAGGGTCCATTGATTGAAGAATGAATGCTGGAAGCAAGATCCTTCCCTAGATTCATTGATTCACAAAGAACACAGAGAAAAAAGGCTCAACAATGGTTGATGCAAAATGAATGCCCAAGATTGGAAGAAGAATATAAACTCAAAATTCTATTCGATATGATTAGTTTCAGTTTTTTGAATTCAATTTTCTAAAAATTGAGTTTTTTGTTTTTCGTGTTTTTTTGTTTTTAGTGAATATTTTTAAATTTTTAAGTATTTTTTTTTACTTTTTTAGAAGCACCTTACTTAGATGTATCTAAAAAATAAAATATTTAGAAAAAATATTTGAATTTTTGTATTTTTGGTATTTAGTGAATTTTTTAAAGAAAAATTTCACAAAAATTGAAACAAACATGGTGATTAATTCTCCAAAGAACTGATCATCCCCAAGGCTTACAATAATTGTTTATAATGAAAACAGACCTACATTACTATGAAATAATCGAAATTGGTAGTTCCTTACCTAGAAACACAGAAATAAGTAAATTTAACGAAACTTACCAAAAATGAAAATCTTGAAATTAATAAAGAAACTATTAATTTAGGTTGCCACACTGAAGGCAGATTTGACAGTGACTTCTATACTAAGAGCAATTGAAGATTGCAAAACTTTCCAAAAATGAAAAAAATCTCAAAATTGATGGCCTAAACAATGAAATTTGCCATCAATCCGATAGGGTCCATGGTGAAGAGATGGATCGTGTTCAGAATGACGTTCCAATCAACCCACCAAATATCATGTGATTCTGCGCACGTGTTGTTTGATTTCTACTAGTGCCGTTTGCCTTGTTTGGCCATAGGCTTGTCCACATGGTCCTAGAATTGCATAACCAAGCATGCTAAATCACTTTGGGTTTGTGTAATCAGTTGTGTACAACAATGTTTTTGCATTCAATTGAGTAGAGTTAGTGTCATCAAATGGGAAGGTAGAAGAAGATGAAGTAGTCAAGGGTAATACATTTTTTTTTTTTTTTTTTTTTTAAAATTTTTTTTTACTTGAGCCTTTTTTTGGCCAAAACAGCTCCTTTCGTGAATTTGATTGGAAGGCGTAACGTTGCACTTTAGTTCAAAATTACAAGGGAAGTCTCTGCATATATTTGAATCATATGTGAGTAAAATGCTACTACGAAGAAGAATGGACACGGACATGTGACATGACACAAATACGACACGTACACACTGACACACAAATTTTTTAGAAATGCAAGACACGACACGTGGAAAACAAGCACAAAATAGATAATTTTATATATTTATTATATGTTATATATAAGAATATATCATTCAAAGATAATAAAAAAATGTAATATAGCACTTAGTTTTATAAATTTACATTGTTTTTGTTTTATTATTGTATCCTAAGTTATTTAGTTTAAGTTATTTAGTTTAAACTTATTCATGTGTTTCTAATCAATGGACACGCGTGTCCTGTAACTATCCGAAGAGTGTTCGGTTTTAAATTTTTTTTAAAAATAGGACATCTTTCGATGAGTGTCGAACACGTGTCGAGAAGTGTCCAAAGAGTGGCAGTATCCGATACGGACATGACACAACCACGGATACACCACCTTCTTAGAAGTGTCCGTGCTTCTTGACTTTGCTGACAGTATGCAATTGAAACAGTCCACTTAAAAATGGGTAACGACAAGCTGTAAACAGACTTCAATAAATTTCAACCTTTCCATTTTAAGTGAATAGCTCCAAAAGCAAAGTTTCCTTATCAAACCACCAGATAGGTAATCCAAGAGAAGAGCGTAAGCAAGAAATGTCGAGGTGCACACAAGCTAGTCCGAACACCCGATTAACAAAAAAAAAAAAAGAAGAAGAAGAAGAAAAACATAAAGTAAATGTTGACTCTGCTGGCAATATGCAATTGAAACAGTCCACTTATAAATGGTAACGACAAGCAGTAAAAGGACAACTTTAATAAATTTCAACATTTCCATTTTAAGTGAATAGCTCCAAAAGGAAAGTTTCATCATCAGACACTTGATAGGCAAACCAAGACAAGAGCATAAGCAAGAAATGTCGAGGTGCACACAAGACAGTCCGAACACCCAGTTATCCACAAAAATAAATAATAAAAATAATGTAAATGTTGACTAAGAAGCACGGACACGGACACGGACACGGACACGCCGACATGTCAATTTTCAAAAAATGCAGGGCATGACACATGAGAGACACGCACGAAATATATACTTATATATATATATATATTATATAAGAATATATCATTTAAAAATAATAAAAAGAATGCAATATAACACTTAGCCTTATAAATTTACATTGTTCGTGTTTTATTATTGTATCTTAAGTTATTTAGTTCAAATTTATTCATGTATGTCCAATCGATGGACACGTGTGTCCTCTAAGTATACGAAAAATGTTCGGATTTAAATTGTTTTAAAAAATAGGACACGTTTTTGACGAGTGTTGAACATGTGTCAGGAAGTGTCCAACGAGTGTCGGTATCGGACACAGACACTACACAAATACGCCACCTTCTTAGAAGTATCCATACTTCTTAGCTCCCACCCTTAACCATAGGGGGTAAACTGAATTTTTCCCTTAAAATTTTAACAATACATGATGAGATGTAATTTGTAAAAAGTCTTATGATAGAGATTATATTAAGCAAATTACGAACTCCTGATTCTGTTTGTTATTGCCTGACAGTAGGATCTCTGATTACTTATGCTTGACAGTTTGTCAGGCATTCATCCAGTGCCTCAAAAAACCATTTGCAGTAGCATCTCAAACTGCAGATATCCCTCTTTTCCTTGACTTTCGAATTTTCTCAAATATCTTTCTTTGATAACTCATAATATTCCTTAGTTGCCACTTTCGCATCAATCTAAATCTTAGGTCTATAATTCTTAAATTAACCTAGACTACACATGTAACCGCAAGGAAAGCTAACTTTACTTTTCTGAAAAAAGGATTGTTGGCTATATGTATGTTATGTAACTTGGTCAAGTCTTTGACATCAAACAAAGAAAGTAGACACGTACCAAAAGAAGAGTTTATGAAAAAAGAGTAGTTTCTGAAGGAATGGAAGACTATAATCATGTACACAGTCGACAATATGAGTGGCTTACAATCCTGATATTCATATCATATCTGTTGGAAGCCCCACACACACACACACACAGAGAAAATAAAAAAATTAAAAAAAGAGTTTTAAGAGTGCTACGAAAACAGGGATATCCCTGATCAAATTGAGTGGCAAAAATTTCAAAATCTAGTTACTTGTATCCCAACACAAGGAATGTTGTGTTGGGTAGATGAGAACCAGTACAGAACTCAAAAACCCATACAGACATGGACTTGGAAGGTTTCCTATGAATATGAGGGAGTTGCCCCCAAAAGCATGTCTTGGATAAAGTATATAGAAAATGGGATTTATGTAGCCACAACCAAATAGTTAGAACAAAGGCTTTGCCATAGAGCATTTAAAACAAGATTCAGAGACAAGTTAAAAAGAAAACTCATCACTTGGAGCCAGCCTTTTAGAAATAATTATAAATCAACTAGTCTAACAGCTATAGTACAGTTCTACAGATGTTTAAGCAATTGAAATGCATAAAATCTTAACGAGACAACATGCCCATAAAAGCAACCGCTTTTGCCATGTTACCATAAACCACTATACATTCCATAGAGAACTTTTCTCAGGGAAAAAAAATTCCTTGAAAGCTAAAGAACCCTAATGAAATATAATTAAATTTTTTAGAAAAAAATAAAAAAAAGAACGTAATCTTGAATGCCTCACCCAAATCACATAAAACCCATTTTGATTTAGAAACCCATGTTGCATTTACTAATAATCTTCATTCACTACAGACTGGTTAGAATACATCAGGTGAAATTTGACACTAATCACTGCTGCCATGTTAACAATTTCCTCTATAGCTCACGTCATCAATAAACCTAAAAAAAACATATATATATAAAAAAAAAAAAGAAGTCACAAGGCTAAAATTTCTATATCTCCATCATATTTACATGATTGATGGATGATTCAACACCCAAATCACAATATTAAAATCTTTCCACACATTATTACTCAATTTGACAAAGCTTCCATTAGATTCCATCAGAAGAATTTCCACCCCAAACCATTAAATTCCAGCTTAAAGTCGTTTCAAGAACATTTCCATGATTTTTGAAACAGACCCACAAATATATATATATATATATACATAGGCATATCTAAATGGGTAATGGATTAAAAGCACACACCTTGAGTGAAAAATTGAGGGCGACTGAAGGGTAATAGCGAAGAACACTGCTACCATTGCCTCTCCATAGAGAGAGGATGCCTTCTTCTCTGACCGTACGGACTATGCAATCCACCATCCCCTTGAACCTCCTGTGAGGACCCGAGACGATTGCTATGTTGCTCTCCTGGGTCTGCAATAGGAGCTTTGACCTCTCGATTGGAGCCACAATCGTGTGCACCAAGCCGCCCATCACCGCACCGGCAATCAGATCCCTGTGGAAATTCGTCAACCAATCGTAGGGCCCTAATTTTGAGCTCGATTTCCTCGCTTCTTCTCCCTCATCTTCTTCTTCCACCACCATCCTCTGCATCTCCTCCCAGTTCTCTCTCTCTCTCTCTCTAGAATACACAAATACAGGTTATGTTTCTCTCTCCTGTTTTTGTATCGATTGGAATATATGCGAGTGCTGTGAATTTATATATATATATATATATAAACTTCCCTATATAGGGATTGTGTGTGAACTTGCTCGATTATTTAAATTTTATATTAATGTATTATTGAAGTTTCAAGACACAAAAGTTGCTTTCTCTCTTATTTGGGAAATGAAGTTCCCTCTTCTTCTTCACACTCTCTCTCTCTCTCTCTCTCTCTCTCTATCTAAAAAAAAACTGTTTGTATAACGGAATTTCACTCTACCCGATTCATTTTGGAAAATTTTGCCAAAATTCATTCTTTCGTGAAAATAACAATCTAATTTATTTTGGTTTATAAATTCTCTAAGAGTATTTACACCCAACTTTTTAAAATTTTTAGTTAAATTAAGGGGGATGCACCAATAAATCCTATATTTGTATCTTGTAACCCATTTGGTCCTATCAATTTTCTTATGAACCGTTAGGTCCTATCCCAATGTTAATAACCATTGAACATCATCCACATCAACTACAACTTCAACAACATCAAACCGATTTTGAGTTTTTGATGATCTCTATCAGATTCATCAGATTCAAACATCAAAACATCAGATTCAAAATATCAGATTCATTAATCTATATATATATATATATGTTGATTTCACATTGAGAACATCAGATTTCGTGAGACAGAAGTCTTCAAAATCGACGGTGATGCGGCCACTTCCGACCCAGTCTTCATGCTCTCCGATCCGATCTCCATGGACAAATCTGCCTCAGGTTCCCTTCTTTCCTTTTCTAATGCCCCAGCCCCAATCCCCTCATATATATATATATATATCACCATCACATGCATACTCACTGTAACCTTAGTTCTAAACCCGCTTCACTCTCTGTTTTTCATCATTACTCTTGCTTGAGAACATCATGGGCAAAATCAAGATTGGAATCAACGGTAATGTCATCTTCTCATTAGGTTTTTCAGTTAATTTTGATCTGAGTTTTTGTGCGTGTTTGTGGTGATGTTTTTAGGATTCGGAAGGATTGGGCGTTTGGTGGCTATCCCTTGCCATATCACGGCAGCGATGGCGGATTCACCACCGAGAGATGTACTGAAGCTTCAAAGCCCTTCAATTTGAGAATTTCAGATCTGGCCATAGCGAGGGGTTGATGATGAGATATGGCCATAGCGAGGGGTTGATGATGTTGATGATGATGTTTAATATTTAATGTTTGATGATGATGAATAATGTTTTATGTCTGATGTTTGATGTTTGATGGGTAATGTTTTGATGATGTTGATGTTAATGTTTAATGTTGATGTTGATGTTAATGTTTAATGTTGATGATGAATAATGTTTAATGTTTGATGATGTTTAATGTTCAATGTTGATGATGATGTTTAATGTTTAATGTTTAATGTTTAATGTTTGATAATGATGAATAATGTTTAATGTTGAAGAATAATGTTTTATGTCTGGTGTTTGATGTTTGATGGATAATGTTTTGTTGATGTTGTTGATGTTACTGATGTAGGTAGTGGGACTAAATGGTGCATAAGAAAACTTGTAGGACTAAATAGTTTAACTTTCTACCATATAGGATTTACTGGTAATTTTTCCTTAAATTAAAGCAATTTTATTATTTTAGCTACTCACCTTTTAACACTTACTGCATCAAACTCTTTATTCTAACTTATTATTATTAAATATTATTTTCTTATTGTATTTGTTAGTCTTTTTTTTTTTTATTAAATTGATAAGTTACCAATCAAACAATTCTTAAAAAAAGTAAACAAAAAAAAAAATGCTCTCGACCAGTTGACCGGCCGGACTTTTGGGCGGACGTCCAATAATGCAGAAGTAGTGATGAACAGTGCCTCGCTTGTTGTAACGAGTTACTGTAACGTTCGTAAATTTTGATGAGTTGCAAGTGAGCTTGATGTGGTTGATTTTTTTGAAGTTTTTAGCTAAAAAACAAGTTTGAAGAGCTTGATGTAGATACTCTAAAAAGGAGATACATAATTGAATATAGACAGAATAAAATTTTATTTTATTTCCTAAATAATATTACTCATACATATATATATATATATATATCTCACAAATTTGAAATTTGCATGATTCCTTAGTTTGTAATTAGTGTCATCGAAGTACTTTTGAAAGTCTCAAAATCTGTGATTTTCTTCATTCATTAATCACTGAAGGCGAAACTCGCAAGTCATAATTTAATTGTCTGGGTTTGAAGAAATAGATAGGAAGAGAAGGCAATCATTGTTTGTTTCTTCTAATGTACCTTAAACTAGGTTTGTGCCAACATCATTATTCATTAATTCAATAATTTTTCACTTTTATTTTATTTTACAAGTTTAGAAATGTTGTGTATTTGTATTTTTCGTTCGTTCATCTAATATATACTCTTTTTTTTTATAAAATAAAATTTTACTCTGATTAATAACAATAAACTTTGATTGTTGATATGCTTAATGACAGTAAATTTTACTACCATGAATGATACTACAATTTCGCCTACTCTAGTAATGACAAAATAAAATTTTACTGTGAAACAAAGTAAAATTTTACTGTCTATGTCAATTTCGATGGTATTTTTTTTTAAAGAATTTTATACTCAACCTAGATTTATTTATTTTTTTGATAGATCTTGAAGAGATGATTCTAAAAATATAAATTTTATTAAAAGAACGACATATAGATCAAAAGTTAAATCATTTTAAACTTTAAAATATTAAATTAGTCTCTAAAGATATTTTGGTAATAATGATATGTACTGAACGTTTTAATAATTTTTTTTTTGTACTTGTCCTTAATATATTAAAATTTTATTATAAAAAAGTTTTGACCAAATCTCCCATTCATTTTCCTATGCCAGTTTTCCCCTCAAATATATATATAATATATAAGGGGTTAATTATAAAAAAAAAATACCAAGATTTCAAGTATCTTTCACTTTAAATCATAATATTTTAATTTCAACAAACTAAATTATAGAGTTCCATCCGTGTTTTAATATGCCACCTCTACTCATCTCCATTTGTGTAAGGTAAATGTTGAGATTTAAAGTGAAAAATACATGAAAATTTAGAGATTTTTTCGTAATTAATCATTTTTTAAAAATTAAAATCACTAAAAATTAAAAGGGTTAATTACACACCCAAAAAAAAAAAAAAAACCCAAGTTTCACAAGTTTTTCACTTTAAACTCCAGTATTTTATTCTCTATTACCTTATGCTGATAAAGATGGACAAATGAAGCACATTGAAATAAGCATAGAATTTCATGATTTAATTTGTCGAAATTAAAACACTATGATTTAAAATGAAAACATGTGAAATTTTAGAGTTTTTTTTTTTTTTTTTTTTTGGAATTAACCAAAAAAAAAATTACTTGTGGAACATAAATAACAGAAAATTGAGAAAATAATTGTTAGTATATGATGAATTAAAAGTAATTGTAACCTTTTTAGCAAAACAAGAAGGTAAGTGTAAGTGCAATATTACTATGAGTAATGCTATATAAGTAAAAATATTCATACTTTTTTTTATTTCAAAATATTAGTTCCTTATTTTTTTTATTGTCTCAAAATATTAATCTTTTTTCAAAAATTAAGGACTAAAATAATGTGAATTTTCTATTTTGTCCTTATTTTAAATTCGTTAATAACACAAAAAGTACAACTATGACAATTGATATTCTCAAAAAAAATATACCATCAAAGGATAATTTTGAAAAATTAATATTTTTAAGAGTTATGCTAGGAACTCCAAATATTCTACCAAATCTCTCATATAGGTGTGGGACCCACACACATGTGGATTTGTGTGAATCTCACTCTATGTGAGAGGTTTGGTAAAATATTTGGTAGAATATTTAGGATACATAGCATTTCTCTATTTTTAAAGTGCAATAATTATACTACCAAAAAAAATTAGATTCCCAAAAAGGACTATTATTTTGGGATGGAGGGAATACATAATTTTTATATTTAATGGTATGTCTCATTGTAAACTTTTCACTTCAAAACAAAACACCATTGAAGATAAATTTATTTATAATGTATAACATTACCACATCATTTTTGTCAAACTTTTTGTTTAAATTTTATATATGTTTATCATTTTCACATAATTACTACACAAAAATATATCAAGAAAATTGATAGTTTGATTAAGATTTAATGCTAAATACGAGCTCCGTAATACATTTGGTTGAATTTATCATTTTCAGTGCACTAAGAGCATTTCCAATATGTTTAACTCTTTTTTTTATTTATCAAATTTGAGTAAAAGCTTCATCTGATATCGCGCATTTCAACGTAGCAATTTGAGATTTCATCAAATCACTGGTTGATTGGGATGATAATCGGTGGATGTCCAGCTAATCGATCGGCCAATGTAATTTTTCCAGATTCCAAAACAAACTTTTGTAAGGAGGTGGTCGACTGAGGAGACAACTGGTCGGACATTTGGCCGGTCATTCGGTGATGGTGTATGCTCTGCATTTTCGACAACTATGTACAGTAAATTGATGAAAGGCACATCGATTCTCAATTTGATGAAAAGTTCAAGATATTCTAGATTTAATGCTGATTTGATGTAAGTGTTGGAGCAACAAGAGTCTATTTATTTTTATCAAATTTAAATTTGATAAAAAAGAAGAAGTAAAGCGTTAGAGATAGTCTAATTCTGTAAAAATAGTCTATATTATTATAAATTGTAACCTTGGTGCTTGAAACTCTTCATTCATTTTTAATTTTTATATCATTAAAAATGATATGTGATAAGGTCTAAAGATAAAATTTCAATATAATTTTATATTGAATATTTGATCTTTTAAATTATAGTTTTAATTTTTATATCATTAAAAATGATATGTGATAAGGTCTAAAGATAAAATTTCAGTATAATTTTATATTGAATATTTGATCTTTTAAATTAAATTGAGTTTATTTACCCATATGAATAAATGAATTAGGAAAGTTTGCATTAGTTAACACTTGTATAATTTTACATTGAATATTGGACTTTTAAATTAAATTAAATTTAGTTACCGTATAAACAAATGAATTAGGAAAATATCCATTAATTAACATTAATTTTTTTTCTAAATCTTTCCCTTTTAAATTCTATTCTTCAAATTTTAAACCAAAGTTTCAAAATTAAAAAATATATATTTATTATAGGATAAATTACAAATACACCTCTTAAGGTTTGCTTAAAATACAAATTATCCCCTATGATTTAGAAAATTATAAATACCCCATTGTCAGAATTTTTTATTTTATAGAATTAACTAAAAAAATGAAATTTATAATTGTTCTCTTATACAATAATAAAATTACTTAAATTATTAATTGAAACATATTTTTAACATCATTAAAAACTGTTAATTGACTTTATGATTTATGGATAAATTACACTGACTCCTCTTGAAGTTTAGTCCAATTACATCTCATCATCTGATGTTCTAGAAATTACATTCACACTCTTGTGGTTAATAGTCTCATTTTACAAACCTCCTATTTATATAAAAGACAACAACTCCTACTAGAAAAATAGAGGAAATTAAATTATAAAAAAAAAAAAAAAGGCAAAGCAAAGGAAAAAGGAAAAAAAAAAAAGAAGATGAAATAAAGCAAAACAAGAAAAGAGAGAATGCATAAGTTTAGTATTTTCATTCTATTTAAATAATTACAATGATAGGGGGTTAGTGTAATTTTCCAAACATAAAGGGATGATATGTATTAAAACCAAACCTCAGGGGGTGTAAGTGTAATTTACGCATAATTTATTATTAAAATGTGCAATTTGTTATGAAATTAAAAATCTCAGAGGGTGAAAAGTAATTTTCAAAACTACAAAGAGCGATTCGTATTTTAATCAAATCTCCAGAAATGTATTTATAATTTACCCTTTATTAAATAACACAATTAAATTAAAATTCCAACTCACACTCTCTTCCCTCCCATTTTCTTACACAGTTTTATTTTTTAAATTTTAATCATTATAGGTTTATTTAGTGATTACTTTTCACCAATTTAGGCCTATTTTAAAAATTAAAATTAAATAAATAAATAAAATATTTTTTGATTTTTGAAAAAAATATAAAAAATAAAAAGATAATCTAACCTAAATAAATTAATAAATTAACTTCTTTTTTTCTTTTCTTTTTTCTTTTTTTTTTTCCTAGTCGTCAAAGTAGACCTCATTGTGCATTAATGGTTTGGCACGTGTACATATTATGACAACTACATTTGTCACTACCTAAACTACCACTTTTCTTACCAGACGAAGGATAGATTAGTGGGCGGATGAAGCTACCGCACTTTCAAAAATTAAAGCTATTATAAATTACACTTTCAAAAATTAAAGGTATCATAAATTAAAGGGTTGTTTGGGGGGTGTCCGTGAACTTTTTATCTTTCGGATTAAAAAATTAAGGGAAAAAAATAGATGTTTGGATTAATTTTTTGATTTTTTATGAAAGAATACGTACTAAAAAATTATATAAATAAGTGTATAGGAGAAGTTAGTAAAGTAACCCGTACACTTTGGGCAATGTAGTGGGCTGGTTAAGATATGGAAAATGATTACCTCCTTTTCGGGCTTGAATTGGATGGTATTATTTAGCCCATGGGGGCCCATTACGGGTCTCATTTTGCTAATCAGAACCGTTCAATGTATAGAACTCGTTGAGTACTATACATTTGTAAAAAATCACATTTATTGAATATCGATAGCTATTTGATCGTATTAATTTTTTTGTCAACTGTTAACTATAACACCATTCATTTTTTATACAAAATTGATTTGATCATATAGTTAGTGATATCCGATCAAAGTGATGTTTTACACGTGTATAATACTGAACGAGTTCTACATATTCAACGGTTCAGATTATTAAAACGAGACTCGTGGTGGGCCCCCACGGGCCCAACAATACCATCCAATTTAGTGAATATATATATGTATTTTTTTTTTTTGTTCCTTTCATTGTACTCTTCTTTCACGCCAATACCTAGAGTGGTGTAAAGTTGGTTTGTATTAAAATATTATGTATATTAATTTTTTATATTTTTAATTTATGAATAGTGATGACTTTTTGGATTTTTTTTGTAACTTTTTGACTTTTTATATTTTTTGAAACATCCTAAACTAGGCCTAAGAATATTTATCAATAAATTCTATCTCATAAATAAGTATTTTAATTAGTTTCGAATTTTTTTTATTGATCTGTTAAGTTCCATTAGTTGAGAGTTTCTTTTCGTGTAATCCTATTTTTGATTTTGATAGACAGTTATATCATTTTATTAATGTAATAGGTATAATGTGATACTCCAATGCGGCAGGGATTAATGTGACACTCTAAAAAAATTAAAAACTCATTAGTGTATTTTTCCTGAATGTATCAACGTGGCGGATATGATGTGACACTCCAAACTATTACTCCAAAAAAAATAAAAATTCTTTAGTGTATTTTTTCCTAATGTAACAACGTGACAAGTATGATGTGACACTTCAAAAAAAAATAAAAACTCTTTAATGTACTTTTTTTTTAAGTGACAACGTGGCGGGTATGATGTGATACTTCAAAAAAAATAAAAATTCCTTAGTATACTTTTCTCAAACGTAACAATGTGGTGGATATGATGTAACACTCTGAAAAAAATATACTCTAATGTGGCAAGTATTAATGTGATATTCAAACGATGCGACACTCTAAAAAAATTAAAAACTCATTAGTTTACTTTTCTTAAATGTGACAACGTAACGGTTATGATGCGACACTCCAAAAATTCTATTAAAAAAAAAAAACACTATTTAGTATACTTTTTCCTAATTTGACAACATGGCAGGTATGATGACTTAAAAATAAAAAAATTAAAAAAATTTTAAAAAAAAAACTCCTTAATGTAATTCTTTCAAACATAACAACGTATAGTATGATGTGACACGCTAAAAAAAATTAAAAACTCCTTATTGTATTTTTCTCAAATGTGACATGTGACACTCCAATGTGAAAGATATAATATGACACTTTAAAAAAATTTAAAACTCTTTAATTTATTTTTCCAAATGTGACATTCTAATGTAACGGGTTAGGTAATGAGAGAGGAGAGTAATCTGTGTGTCACATGCAATGCATCAACCCACAAAGCAAAAAGTATAAAAAGCCTCTATGCACTTTTGTATTATGTGTCATTCAACCACGCGCACAACGTGGCAAGTTTTAAACATACACCAAATAAAAACCTTACATAAAGGAGGCTGTATCCCATGGCATTTGTGTCTTTTCCATAATAGAGAGAATCAAATTGATCAGAAGAAAAAAATTGGGACCAAATAAAACACAAGATCAAGATTTAAGATTTATGAGTAATTTCTCGTATAAATTATATTAGAAAACTTAAAATTATAAGAATTTACACTCCCAAACATAATTTCACATTTTATAGTTATGGGGATACATTTTCAGAGTACCAACACGTGGCCAAGGTGATGCCGACGTGTCAGCCGAGGTGATACGTGTCCAAGTTATGACGCCGAGGTGATCTCATCTAGGCTGAGGTTATTTCCAAAGATATCAGAATCCGAGATAAGCGGATAAGGTACAAGATTCCTGGAATGAGGAAGAACTTCAGCATGGATAAGAATAACACTCTTAGGGAGTTTTATCTCTATCTATTGAAGAGTCCAGGATAAGGACTGAGCTAAAGTCCATTGAAACTAGACTTCTATAAGGACTAGGATTGAGTTAGCTATAAAAGAAAGGCATCCCCGATAGGTCTAAAGTACGCAATTTATATTCTGAACAGTAAGTTTAGCACTATTGATTATTGTTGAGAGATACACTGACTTGATCGTTGGAGTGCTCCCGAGTGGACGAATCACTGCCGGAATCTTCTCTTTCTGTTACAGGTCAGACAGGTGTCATCTATTCTGCCAGTGCTCTCCAGCTGAATACTGAGTTGGCAGTGTGGTCAGAAAAATACCCACACAATAGTGATAATTTTGCATCTGTTACTACACTAGACAAAGATAAATGTGATGTATGCACCATGTATCATTGTTATATATTTATTTATTTTTTTTTGCGTTGAGAATGGTTGTTTCTTTCATTCACATCTAAGGTACCATATGTATTTTTTGTCACCATTTTTTTTTATATTTTTGGATTTTGATCTATTATAGTGTTAATTATAACACATTATGGTCAGGAACGGAGCCACTTTAGGTCTAGGAGTGTCACGAGCCCCTTCTAAACTAATGATATTTATATTATTACCAATATATATAAAGATTATGTATTGTTTATCCCTTATAAAACTGTAATAATGCACATCCTTAAAATCAGATAAAACTCTTTGTATTTTTAAAATTTTAAAAATGTTCGATTCTATTCTATTCTTTTATTTATTCTTGTACATTTTTAATTGATAGGTCAATGTAAAATTGAATCAATTGATAATTCCTTTACTATTATGGGATTTGTTTAGTTGCTTATTTCTTCTCAATGTGGGGCTAGTTTTGTTGAGTTGATAGGATTAAACTTATTGATTGTAGATTAGTTGTTTGTTTGTTTCTATTGTTGAGTTAATATAATTTAGTTATTGATTGTGGATTTATAAGTCGGGTTGATATAAATCTTAGGATAATTGTAATATTTATTTCATTGATTGACAAAAAATAAAAATAAAAATGTATAAATTTAATAATGGAAAATTTGCAATTTATTAGTGTATGTTTCTAAAACAAATTTCAAATAAGTGGTAAAGCTTATCAACTTTAGTAATTGAAGTGATAAACTTTTCCATGATTTTGTAATTTTTTTGGGTCTTTCAATTGATTTGTAATTTTTTCTTTAATAATATCTCGTTGGTACTTGTTATGGGAGAAAAAAAATTCAATATTGTATTTAATGTGTGCTCCTTCTACATTGAATTTCTGACTCCGTCATTGATTATGACATTATTTTAGTTATCATTCAAGAATTGTTTGTTTATACTTTAGGCTTGTTTGGTGTAACTTAAAGCTGTTTATTTCAGCTTTCAGCTTAATTTAAGTTATTTGATGTGTTTGGTTTAGCTTATAACTTATAGCTTATAGTTTTTTGGAAGTCAAAAATCAGCTTATTCTTTGAGTGGGGCAGGAGATTCTTAATTTATAAGTCAGAAATCAACTTATGTTCATAGTTATAAGGTATAAGCTGTTTAGGCATAAGCTATAAGCACTTTCCCACAACTCTACCAAATAGGGCCTTTATCTAATGCTTGGTTATAACTATTTTTTTTTTTTTTTAAAGTCAGGACTCCCATAATATTGAGTCATATTATTTGTAATAATTAAACTCACAAATGATATAACTTTCCTATGATACACATCATAACATTTTCCATATATTACATACTCCTACTCAAGTATATAATAGTTGAAAAAATAATAAAATTTTGAATGAAGTTGTACATGGTTGTAATAACATTGAAAACATACCTAAAAAATGCTGTAGTAGAACCGTTGGAATGCTTTATATTGGGTTGTTTTGGGAAGTTGGTAAAAAATTGACTTTTGATTTTTTATTAAGCTTTTAAACTTTTTTGGAAGTGATTTGGGAAGTTAGTAAAAGTTGACTTTTTGCTTTTTAGTTTATTATTTATTCATGGTGTCAAATCAAATTAAAATGACCAAAATACCCTTACCCAACATAAGAGATTTATTTTTTTTATTTTTTTTTCATAGGCCCTAATTTGTAATTTTAAGGCTGCGTTTTTTGCACTTCCCAAAGGAATTTTCTTGCGTTTTTGGCAGTCACATTTTTAAATATTTTGTCAAAAAATATGACTTTTTACTATGTTCCCAAAATGACACATTGTTGATTTACTTTTTTTTGTTGGGCTTTGCACATCACATCTTTACATCACTTTTATGATTTTTTTTGCTTTGATAAATATTTAGGAGAACCTTTTCTTTTCTTTTCCCCCCGTACCCATGCGTGTGTGATTCATCAAATTTAAGACAAACCATAACCAAGTATTCGTTTAAATTTGGACAAATCCTAATCAAAGATTAAGGGTGTATTTAGTTTGTATTTTGAAATAAAAAATAAAAATAAAAAATTGGAGAGAGAGTTTAGAAATTTTTTTGATTTGTTTGGTTTTATATTTTAAAAATAGTTTTGGAGTTTGAGAGTTTAAAATGAATTGATATTTTGTTATAATTGAGTAGATGTGTATGAGAAAAAAAGTGATTAAGAAGAAGAGAGGAAAGAGAGAAAAAGTGATTTATTGATGTGTAATAAAAAGATAAGTAATTTTGAATTTTTTTAAAAAAAATTTATAACCAAATATATTTTAAAAATTTTCTTCCAAAAACATATTTTAAAATACAAATAGGGGTGAAAACAACTTGAAAAAGGTATTTGCAAACTTTCAACATAGTACAATGTTAGAGAGGAATTTTATTAACCAAACAAAAATATTTTAGAGCTCTAAGAAAGGAATTTTAATTGGCGGTGGATTCACTTGTGATAGTGATGTTTGTGTGTTTTTTTTTTTTTTTTTTTGTGATTTTCCATGTTATTAGAGCTCCTTCATTTAGGGAGATGTATCATTGTTGTATTATTAATTGAATAAAGATTGAGAGTTCTAATTTTGAAACTCTAAAGAGAGCTATAGTGATATGACAAGGAGTTGATTCCACATGTGATGTAATGTGTGTGTGCCTATGTTTTTGTTTTTATTTTTTTTCTCTTGCCACATCATTAGAGCTCTCTTTAAAGTTTCAAAATTAGAGTTCTCTATTATTATTATTAGGATAAATTACACTTACATCCCCTGAGGTTTATGTTTATTACAGTTCCTTCCTCACCTTTTGAAAATTACATCTCTCTCTCTGAGGTTTAAAATTTCATTACAGATTCCTCCTTCAACAATTTAATTTTTTAAATATTAATTTTGCCCTCACTGGATAAATTACATTGACACCCTTCACATTTTAAAAATTACAATTCTCTCCCTAAGGTTAAAAGTAGTATTACCAACTGTCTCATCGGTTAGTATTAGTTGGAAAAAAAATTAATTGAAAAAAAAATTAATTGGAAAAAAATTAATTGAAAAAAAAAATTAATTGAAAAAAATTTTGTTAGTAAAATTTGTAAATTTCTATTTTAAAACAACGTAAACTCATTTTTTGAATTTATGTTTTTTCTTCAAATTTACAAACTAAGACAACTATTTATAAACAAAAAAAATTATCAAAATAGTTTTTATGATAGTTTTTTAAATTTTTGTAAATATAAATTGAAAACTGAAAACAAAATGGTTACCAAATAGGTTTCAGATGGTAAAAATGTCGTAAAACTAACAAATAATTAAATAAGTTACCAATGTAAGAAATGACTTATCAAAAAATTCTTAAGCTATGTATGGTTTGATTTTTAGAATTTTTTTAAAAAAAATTTAAAAATTAATTTGGTTAAGAAATAAAAAATAAAAATAATTATCATTTAAGGGTAAAAAATAATTATCATTTTAATTTTTGGGCAAGTTATATATATACGTATGGTTGTTTCAATTTAATTTGTAAAAAATTATTTCTAACCACTTGAAAGATAAAAATTACATAAAAATGATAATTATTTTTTATTTTTTATTTCTTAACCAAATTAATTTTTAATTTAAATTTTTTTTTTAAAAAATCAAACCATACATAGCCTAAGAATATTTTGATAAGTCATTTCTTACGTTGATAGCTTATTTAATTATTTGTTAATCTTACGACATTTTTACCATTTGAAGCCTGTTTTGTAGCCATTTCGTTTTTCGTTTTCAATTTATATTTACAAAAATTTAAAAAGCTGTCAAAAAAACTTGTTTGATAATTTTTTTGGTTTATAAATGGTTATCTCAATTTGTAAATTTGAGGAAAAAAAAGTAAATTCAAAAAATGAGCTTACATTGATTCTTAAACAGAAATTTAAAAATTTTACTAACAATTTTTTTTTTCAATTAATTTTTTTCAAATAATTTTTTTTCCAATTATTTTTTTTTTTTGATGAATTTTTTTTTTCAACTAACACTAACTGAGGGGGCAATTGGTAATGCTATTTTAAACCTTAGGGAGGGGATTGTAATTTCTAAAATGTGAGGGGTGTCAAAGTAATTTACCCAGTGAGGACAAAATTGGTATTTAAAAAAATTAAATGACTGAGGGGAAATCTGTACTGAAACCTTAAACCTCAGGGATGGAGGTGTAGTTTTCAAAAGGTGAAAAAAGAACTGTAATAAATATAAATCTCGGGGGTATCAGTGTAATTTACCTTCTTGTTATTAATTAGAGATGGTAATTAGATGGGTTAAGCGAGTCAACATGAGCTGTAGATTGAAATAACTCAACTAGGGCTGCAAATGAATCGAGCTGTTCGTGAACAGGCTCGGCTCGACTCGGTAAGGGCTCGGCTCGTTTAGTAAACGAGCCGAGCTCGAGCTCGATTATTGGGCTCGTTTCGTTAACGAGCCGAGCTCGAGCTCGCCTGTGTTCGGCTCGGTAGGCTCAGCTCGTTTATCTATAATTAAATAATATATAAATACATTATTTATATATTAAAAATATATAAATAATAACATAAATAATAATATAAATGTATTTTTTATATATTAAATAATATAAATAATATTTTTTATTTAAAAATTTATATTTAAATAATATAAATAATATTAAAAAAAATTTATCGAGCCGAGTCGAGCCGAGCTCAAGTTCGACAAAAATTAACGAGCCGAGCTGAGCTCGAGCCCAGTCCCTTATCGAGCCGAGCTCGAGCTCAATAAACGAGCTCGATAGCTTAACAAGCCGAGCTCGAGCCCAGCAAGGCTCGGCTCGGCTCAGCTCGTTTGCACCCCTAAACTCAACTCAAATTTGTTTGTTCAATAAACACATTTAAGTGGGTTGAATTGTAAATTATTAAACAAACCAATTCGATTTTGAGCATTTTTTTAAGGGTGATTGATCGATAAGTCCTATATTTTGGACTTGTAATTTATATAGTTTTATATTTTTTTTTATGATCTATTTAGTCATTTTTTATGTGTAATGACTCATTTACTCACTTATTGAAATGTTACTATTTGAAAAAAGTATACTAAGAAATTTTTTAATTTCATATCATACCCGCTACGTTGGAGTGTCTTACACTTGAAAAAAAGTATACTAAAGAGTTTTTAATTTTTTGAAGTGTCATATTATACTTGCTACGTTAGAGTGTCATATGTCACGTTTAGAAAAAGTATACTAATGAATTTTTAATTTTTTTGGAATGTCACATCATATCCGCTACATTGTCACATTTGAAAAAAGTACACTAATGAATTTTTAATTTTTTTGAGTGTCACACTTATATCTGCTACATTGTTACATTTAAAAAAAGTATACTAAGGAGTTTTTAGTTTTTTTTTTTTTTGAGTAAAATATTTGAAGTGTCACATCATACCTGTCATATTGTAACATTTAAAAAAAATACATTAATGAATTTTTAGTTTTTTTGGAGTGTCACATCATAGCTGTCATGTTGGAGTGTCACATTAATACTTACTATATTGGAGTGTCACATTATACCTGTCACATTAATAAAAAAATATAGTCATTCACCAAAATATTACCAAAATCAAAAATAGAACTACAAAGAAAGAAAATCTTTACTAATAAGATTTAATACATCAATTAAAAAAACTTTGGACTAATTAAAATATTTATTTGTGAGATGAGACTTGTGGGCGACCATCCTTTTTTTAATGGAGGAAGTGATAACCCGTTTAAATGAGTTTAAATAGGTACTTCTCATTTGTAAATTTGATGTAAATAGGTTTTAAACGATTAAAATTAGATGAATTCAAAGTTTTGTGTTTGTCATTTCTATTAAGTAGTTATTCAGTTTGTTTGAGTCTTTTTTTTTTTTTTTTGGTGGAAAAATGTTTGATTCGTATTGGACGCGCTCCAAACACGGGATAAAGGGCATCCCACCTTCGTAGTGCCGGAGACAGATGCAGCCTTATGATCATGCAGATATATCTTGTGAATCAAAGAATAGTAAAATAAATATTTAATTTTTTTCCATAATATTTTTTACAACATTATTTGAATTGTTTTAAAAAGAAATTATAAAACAAAACTTAAAAAAAATAATTAAAGAAAAATTATTATTCTCATATTATAATATATTTTTTAAAATTACAAGATTTAAATTACACACATATCGTGTATACCAGCCTCTAATATAATAAAATTGTTACTCTTCAAATAAAAAGAAAAGAATATTGAAAAAAAAGAAGTAAACAAAGGTCAGAGAAAGAATTATTTCAGTGAACTATATGCGGCCAAAATCCTCAGTATATCAGCGAATAACCTAAGAAGCTAATTCTCTCTCTCTCTCTCTCTCTCTCTCTCTCTCTCTGCCTCTTATGTCAACAATAGCAAAAGAGTCTTTCTTGATTCCATTTCTTTTCCTTTATCTTTGATTGACACTGCCATGGAGTAGTCTACTATTTTCATCTTGTCCTATTTTTGACAATGACTTCTTTTTAGTGGCCTTTTTGTTTTGTTTTTTAAAATAAAAATTACTATATTTAAAAAGTTGTTAAAAAAAATAATGTTTAAGTAAAAAAGTTGAGTTTTTTATTTTTATTTTTTTAGCCTAATGACACCTTTTGGTTTATTTAGTCAAAAAAAAGACTTTTAATTGCATAGCAAGCAATATTTTTTGCACTTTTTTTTTTTTTTTTTTTGGGTATGGGAAGAATTTGAGTTTGATTCATAATCCAATCACTAAACCTTGATATTTTAACAATTTTTAAATTAATCGTTGTCTAATGTTTTTGAGATCTTAAGCTAAATATCACAATAAAACCTTGTTTTATTGATTTTTGAACAATAATTTTCATTATTATACTGAAGCAAGTTATCTTTCTTTTAGGTTATGTTCATTTTAGTCAAAAAGGTTGTCAAATCTTTCTCTTCACTATTTTGTATAAATTTTTGGGAGATTGACTGGTAAATTCCCTTTTTTGAACTTATGGTCTAGTTGGTCCCAAATGTTTTCTTATGTACCACTAAGTTCTCATGTACATTGAATGACTATAATGCCATTGAGTGTAAACCGGGTGAGGGTTTGAGTAATGTGACGCGTAAATGTGGTTGGGTGTTACGTTGATAGACTTTGGCAATATGGGTTCGAAAAAGAAGGCGCTTCGACCCGTTAACGTTTGATTTCCCCAAATTGGAAACACCACATAATTGGTATGTAAATGAATGTTGCCCTAAAATTAAGGGGTGAAAGCTGATGGTTCAAAATTCAAATTCGTTCAATCATTTCCACGGTGTAGATTTGTTGTGGCTTCACACAGATTTGGTGATCTGAAACGTTGCGTCTGGGTTCGCTTTGGTGTGTTTGCGATTTTGTGTGTGAGATAAACCCTAACGAGTGGTGTGACGTGACAACCGTGCGACGTTTATGGAAAGAATACGGCGGAGGAATATATTATTCACAAACATGAACGATGACTGGTAAACTTAATTAACTGGTTTTCTTTACAGTTTTTATGATGCGATTAGTGTTTACAAAACTTTTTCAGTCATCGACGATGCATGGATTCCGCTGTTGTGGTTGGTGATATTGGTTTCGTGTGACATGTTTAAGGGCTTAGTATGTTGGGCGAAATCAGTAGGTTGTTCGTGCATAGTTGTTCGATGGGTTGGTGTGTGGTGTCGCTATCATAAAGAGGAAGTAATTTTTCTATTAAAACACTGAAAGTGGTGGGGTGTGTTGATAATGTAGTGTGTGTGTGTTTTGTGGGGCATCCTTGCTACTTGTCTTTGAGATGTGTGTGGCTCAATAATCTAAGGCGTTTTATGGATTTCAATGTTACTTTGTGTGGAACGGTTCCCCTGTGTTGTCACGCATTTAAATCTGTAGTGACGTGAGGGGAAGATTTGTGTGGGGTTACAACATTGTTTGACTGTGGGCTGTTTTTAAATGACGATGTGTGACGTTAGGTGAGTATAGGTATGTCCATTACGATATAACTGTGTGAAATGTATTTTCCGTATATTATAAAGTGAAACTTTAATATGAAATGGTATGTGAGAATGTGGTATTGTTGTTACTGTTTCTGGTGGGACGTGGTTAATCGAATGTTATGTTTTAATAAGTATGTGCGACTGTGAAGGGTGTTATTGTTGTAAATTGTATGTGTGTGGTTGTGACGTGTTGTAATATTGAATTGTAGTTACGAACCTTTTGTGTTTAGTAAGTAACGCTAAGCAAACTAATATTTGATTTGTTGTTTGAAATGTAGGAGTTAGGAGGACAAACAGTCCGTGAACGCGTTCATGTGAGCTTAAACGTGAAGACGCAGCAGGCAAAACAATGAGAACAGAACTTGGCGTACGTAAACAAGGACGAATCTTGTTCAAACAGAGTAAAATTGTTAATCGTCCAAGTGTCACACCAAAGCTTAATCATGGGAGGCTCAATTTCCGGTTGAACATTGCAGGCATTGTGAAGTTGGTGTATGTGCTGAATCTGCGAGACGAACACCTTGTTCACCTTAAGAAAACACCGTTCTGGTTCATGTTTGAGGCAATTTTGGTAAATCAACTTGACCACGCGGAGTTTCGCAAAGGGGACGACTTGGTGGTAAATATCATCCGGGCGTACAATGCACGAGACAAAACGTTCCGCATTGGAGGACGAAGTGTGTGCGTATGCGATGATGACATCAAATTAATTTTTGGGATCCAATGTGGGGTTGGCAGCCTTGACTTGACTCCCAGACCGAAGGCACCATCAGATTTCGTACAGCGTAGGTGTCATAACACTAGTCGCATAACATCGAAACTAATACAAACGTTACTAGTCGAAGCTGCGGATGGCAGAACTGTTCGTGATGTGGAAAACACTGTGAAGTTGCTATGTTTGTATGCCTGTGGGAAATTATTCTTTTCAAATTCTGGGGAAACAATCAGCTGGGCTCTGATTCGGTATGTGGATAATTTGGATGCAATGAAAACCTACGTTGGACGGGGGCAATCCGTAGCGCGTTGATGAGTTCGGTGAGGGACTTTTATCGAACACCTGAAAAAGTCACTGGATGTGTCGTTGTATTGATGGTACGTGTGCGTGTAATATTTTCTTAGCTGTCCTATTAATAGCAAGCGCTTTGTTTTATGTTGTACGTGGTGTAGTCATGTAACTAATTTGCACCTTGTTAATTGTGCTGTCTGATGTGGTGTACAGTATTGGCTTTGTGAGCATTCAACGATCATAGCGCCTAAATCTGTAGATGCATTTCCCAGGTTCATGAAATGGGATGTTGCCACATTAGTAACGGCTGCACGTAGGGTCAACCTGTCAGGGCGTGTCAGTTTCGAGGTAATAATAACTGGTATTGATGATGATGTTATACGGGTCATCGTTCCAAAATTGTTCATGACGTTGTTCTGTTGTGTTTACAGGTAACATCTGCACGTTTGATTATGAAAGAGTATGAGGCTAATTTTTTTGAGGTGAATGGTATAAACAGTGCTAGGCCTGTTGGAAATACAGTTGAAGATTTTGGTGGTAATGTGGATGAGGATGATTTTGTGGATGAAGATGATTTTGTGAATATGGGACGGGATGCGAATCTGATGGGTGGGAACGTACGAATTTATGGTAGAAATATGGAACGGGGTTCGTCTTCGGATCATTTTCGGACACCAATCAATAATGTTGCACGAAACGCAGGGAAGGACGTAGTGGATGTTGGGATACACGTTTGTTATGCTACGGAGAAAATTGCAGAACTGGAAATGGAAGTCACCGAGAAAGACAAAGTGATTTCAGATTTACGTGCAGAAGTGGACAAACTGAGGCAGGCAAATGAAGTGCAAACATTGTATCTTATTGGAGGTTTTGGTTGTTTGATGCAAAATAAGGACGATGAGGTGAAGAAACTCACAACTGAAAACACTGAATTGCAAAAGGCAATCAATGTTTTGGAGGAGCAGCTTGCTGAGCGCGAAGTGCATAACGTGACGTAAAAGTTTCGTGCAGTAGACGTGAATGTAGAGGGTGTGAACTATGGTTTGATGGGAAACGAACAAGTTATAGACCTAACAAACAATACGACCCCAAACAGACTATTTGCAGTGAATAGGGATGCAGTTCCAGTGTGGGATGTCACGCCAGTAAGGGAACAGACCAACAGTGTTAGTGAAATGGAGCATGCTGTAATAGGTGGAAGAGAGGTGATGGTTATTAGTCTTAACATGGCTGAAGGTGGTAGGTTGAATGTTTGGAAAAATTCATTTGTGTTGGATATGAAACGCAATGATAGAAAGGGGTTAACAGTGACAGGGGTTGAGTGCGTGGCTGTAAGTGGGCAGACGAGAAATTCTAACGTGGTGCATGTTCCTCCATCTACAAGTAATGTAGTATGCAATGCCAGAAACAGTGGTAGCACAGATGTAATTGATGTGGACGATGTGGACGTACATCCAAAAAAGAAAACAGGATTCGACATTAACAACAGACATACGGTGTGGAAAATGATGACAGCTGCGGAGAAGAAAAAGATAACAGATGCATATAACAGGGATAGTGATAGGTATGTACATGTAAAGTGCTTTGATTATGCGTTGCTAGCCTTGTATGTTTTGTGGTGGCTGATATGTATTGTATGATTTGTGCAGTGCTGTGATGTGGGACGGGCAGGGTCACGGTGTTGCTGTGTATTTCATTGATGTGAAATCTCTTGTGCGCCAATCTGAGATACGGGGTAATGTAAGTCGCGTTGAAGGGTATTTATGCAATGTGATTTGTTTTTTTTCGTATATTTTTTTTACCAACCATTCAATAATCGAACATGTGAAAATGTCATAGGTGATCGATGCATATGTTATGCTATTAATTGCTGAGCAGGAGAGAATAAATGAGGGCGTTGATGCTGCAAACAAATCATATTTCTTCAGTAGTATATGTATAGTAAGTTTGTGGCTGTGTAGACACCCCATTTTTGACCGACCTTAAGACTCAGACGTCACCGTTTGAGCACTCGGTGATGTTGCATGTTGTGCTCGTTCAGAAGTCCCAGAGTCGCGGCTGTGCGCCCTGCCTCCGGACTTCCGAACTCTCTTCTGTGCCTTGTCTCGGTTTGCGAACCAGACTCGGTTTTCTCTGTTTTCTTTCCTGAGGGGAGGGAATGGTCCCGCAGACTATCTCCCAGTGGCCGTGAGCTACTTTTTGTGGCTGTAGGCCATTTCGCCCATTTCGGAGCCCGGTTCCCGATTTTTGGAGCCGTCAGGCCGTATGCCTCGGTTCGGGACCGCCCAACCATCTCTGATTTCTCCGGTTTTTGGCAAGTGCCTCTGTTTTATCATTCCGAGGGACACTGGGGCTTCTGGTACCCACTTCGCGGCTGTATGCCACTTTCGGTGCTTACAGCCGGTTTTCGGGACCCCAAACTGCCCGGTTTTGGCCCCGAACTTTCATTTTGTATCGGTTTTTGTTCAATTTTGGCAGGTACCTCTGTTTTAGCATCAAGAAGATCACTGGAGGGTGGGAGGCCAGCAATTGTTCCAGAAAACCAGTTTCGCTCCTCCGGCGCCCGTTTTGCTCACTTCCGGGCCAATGTTGAACACCCTAGGGATATTTTCTTCGAGCCGGGACTACATATCTGTGATGAGGGCACATGAGAGGACACCAAAAAGTGGTGGTCGGCCAGTAATTGTGATTTTCAGTTTTGAGCCTCTCCTTCAAATGCAATGTTGTGAATCCTGTTTCAATGTTGCCAAATTCCAACCTTGGATCCCTGTTCTACACACATGAGAGGACCCTAAAAAGTGGTGGTCGGCCAGTAATTGTGAATTTCATTTTTGAGCCTCTCCTTCAAGTTCTATGTTGTGACTCCTGTTTCAGTGTTGCCAGATTCCAACCCTGGGGCCTTATTCTACACACTTAGGAGGACCCTAAAACATGGTGGTCGGCCAGAAATTCTTGACTTCATTTTTGGGCCATGGCCGGCCGGCCTGGGTGAGTGGCTGGCCGACCAGTTGGGGTGGCCGGCCGGCCACCTTCAAGAAAGTTACCTGGCCGGCCAGCTTTCTGCTTTTCCACCCTTTACAGCTGTCCGGATATTTTTCAAAATATCCCAGCCCTCCGGGGGATATTTTGGGAGGGAAAGCTTGCCTCCATTTCCCTCCCCTTTTACACCCTTTCTTGCCTATTTAAGGGGCTGGACAGCTCCTTTGCTAGGGTTAGCAATTTTCATCTCAAAGCCTCTCTCCCAAACACCTTCATTTCCATAGCCAAAAGCTCAAAAAACCTTCAAGGCACTAGGCCATTTCTTCATCAACTCCAAGCTCTATCATCACCATACCATTTCCAGCAGCAAGGGAAGAATTCCAGCAGCTAGGAAGCATCCATTCTTCAAGCAAAAGGGAGCCAAGAAGTTGTCTACAAGGGTAAGTCCTCTTTCCTTCTTTTCTAGCCCTATTTTGGCTCATTTCTTAGACCTATTTGCTTGTGGTTTTGGGCTCCGAGATTAACTGGAAATGTCACTATTTTGAGGTGTTCTTCATGTTTGTTTAAGGTCTCAACATCATTTGGGGTCCCTATCTCATACTTGTTTCAATATCTCATCATATGCTATTTTTTTTGCAAGCTTTCTTTGACTCATGAGTGATCTGATTTTGAACATGACATAAACTGTAAAAGTGCATATTTTGAGCCCCTCTTCAACATTGAAGAAGGGCTCAACCTTGTTTGGTGAAAGCTAGTACCACCTCTCTTTGTGGCCCCTTTGGTGGCCCTATTTTGCATGGCATTTCTAGCATGATTTTATTCTGATTTTGAGGCTTCCATCTACTGTAAATGTGCATATCTTGGGCTCCTCTTCAATGTTGTAGAAGGAAATTTTGCTGTTTGAATTTTCTATATACTACTTGTCTCAATACCTCTCTTTGGTTCATTATTTTGCATGCTTTGTTAGGCTTATTTGGATCCTGTTTTCAGCCTTCATCAGGCTTAGAAAGTGTCTTAAAATGGCCCATTCATCATGTTTTGTTAAGGGTCTTAGGCCATTTGGTGCATGTTTTTGGTACTTCATGTAATACCACCTTTGATTCCGTAAAATTGCATGCTTTGTTAGGCCTTCTTGGCTTCTGTTTTCAGCCTTCATCAGGCTTAGAAAGTGTCTTAAAATTACCCATTCTTCATGTTTTATCAAGGGTCTTAGCTTGTTTGGTGTATGCTTATGGTACCTCATGTTATAGTCTTCATCGGCCCATTATTTTGCATGCTTTGTTTATCATATCTACATACTGAATTAGGGGATGTTATCTCTTATAAATGTGCATATTTTTTGTCCCTCTTTAATGTTGTAGAACTGTTTTTTCTGGTTTGAGCATTGTATATACTACTTGCTTTGTAATTCCCCTCTTTTTTCCTTTTTTTTTGCAAGCTATTTTTACCATATTTGTGGTTGTTATTTAGCCTTGCTTTGTGCTAAGAAAATGCTAGTTTAGGGGCTGCCTTGCTACTGTTTTACATGTCGTGACCATATTATGCATGTTTAGCATAGCTGTAGGCCTTTTCGGGTGCATAACATTGCATTTCGGGCATCGGGCGTAATTTTGTCATAATTCAGGGGCTATTTATGCATCATTTCAGCTGCTGAAACTTGCATTTTACATATGCCATGTATCGCATCTTATTTGCATGCCATTTCATGCCTGTATGCCATGCCTCGGTTTGCGTGCCCGTGTGCACGCATTTCGAGGCACTTCATCTTTTATCCGTAGGCAGCTTATGTGAGTGCGGCTGAGGCTCTCTCATGTTAGTGTAAGCCCAATCTACATTTTTCCATGTCATTTGCATTACGTATGCCACCGCCTCGGTTTGCGTGCCCACGGGCACGCATTTCGAGGCATTTTTGTTTTCACCTGACGGCATCTTATGTGAGTGCGGCTGAGGTCCTCTTATGTTAGTGTAAGCCCAATTTGCATTTTCATGCTTTTATGTTATTGCCTCGGTTTGCGAGCCCACGAGCACGCATTTCGAGGCATTTTTGTTTTCACCTGACGACAGCCTATGTGAGTGTGGCTGAGGCTCTCTCATGTTGGCGTAAGCCCATCATTGCATTTTGTATGTCATTTTCATTCCTCTATGCCACCGCCTCGGTTTGCGTGCCCGTGTGCACGCATTTCGAGGCAGCTCATTTTCGTCTGTCGGCATCTTATGTGAGTGCGGTTGAGGCCCTCTCATGTTAGTGTAAGCCCAATTTGTATTTTCATGCCTTTATATCATTGTCTCGGTTTGCGTGCCCGTGTGCACGCGTTTCGAGGCACTTCATGTTCATCTCACGGCCTCTTATGTGAGTATGGCTGAGGCCCCCTCATGTTAGTATAAGCCCATCTTGCATCGTGTATGCCATTTTAAATCTGTTGCATTCCGTACGCCATTTCCTCGGTTCGCGTGCCCGTGGGCACGCATTTTGAGGCATTTCATTTTAGTCTCATTGTATATCATATTTCATGTCATTTCATGCTTTTATGTCATCACCTCGGTTTGCGTGCCCGCGTGCACGCATTTCGAGGCATCTTATTTTTATAGCATTGTGCATGCTAAGATTGCATATTAGCTGCATTTCATACACATCATGCATATTGCATCGTGTTCGGGATAAGAGTTAGCCCGGACACGGGAAACGAGGCACGTTCCGTATTCCGAGTGACGGAACGGGTCTCAATCACTCCGGATACCCATGATGGAGTTAGGTTTTGTTGTAGCATTCATCCGCATTCACCCCATATTGAGTTGTGCAATCCGATTCTTCGGCCATCATGCATTGATATGCGTGATTGGTGACACGAGAATCGAGGCATGCATATATTTGTGAAATACATTGCTATGCCCTTTTCCTGCTCTCTGTTACAGCAAAATGAAGAATCAGCAATTTTTTCGGGACTTGGCACGCATTTCAAGAAAAAGTGCAAACAGAGGCTAATCGGGGCATCGTCGTGGATTTCAGCGCCAAGACAGCCCAACATGCATCACTTGTCAGAATCGAGGCAGCCACCTGGCCTGTGTGCCAGTTTACAGCTTTCTTAGTTAATTTGTAAATTAATTAGGAATTTGTATTTATTTCGGACTGTATTATTCTTTCATTTCGGACTGTGTTATTATTTTATTCGGACCCTCTGCGCGAGGGCATAATTGTAATAAGGGTGTGTGAGTGTGATGTATGTTTTCCAACCCCACGTCTTTCTCCCTTTTATTTACCCGCTTACGATGGTTAGATATAGGGCATATTTCAATTAGTATACAGTATGACAGCATGTTTGCATCATTCATCTGTTTTGCACGCACCGGGCTCGGCGCATCATACAAACTGCATTTGTATTTCAGTTCCAAATTGAATACGTGTTAGTTGTTGCATTTCACATGCCGTGTTTAGGACAGCCGAGCCTGCTATGGTTTGCATCTTTGCATGTGTTGCATTAGGCATCGCTGTATACTTAGGATCATGCATGATTTCTAATCAGTTTTCTGTTTTGGCTTCGAGTACTCGGTGAGTTTTATGCTTTAGCATCCTTGCATGCGTGTGAGTGTCTGCCATGATAGCATGCTTGCCATGAGGCTAAATGCTTATATGATATAACTGCCTTGAATGCCTGTGGGTGGAGGTTGAGTTATCTGAATTGGACAAATCATTGACTGTTTGTTTTAAGCCCACTAGATAGTGGCAAAATCATGTTTTCTAAGCCCACCTGAGGGTGGCAAATCCGCGTCTTAGCCTACTTGCGAGTAGCACCATCAAACCATTTTCAAACAAACAAACATGAAGTGTTTTGTTCAAATTCAGGCGATTCAGTCTATACTTGTATGCTGTGCGCATCACATAGTAACCTAGGCTAATAACCGGAATAAGAACGCACAAAGTTTTCAAAAACAGATATCATGGTTAGTAGAGGCCGGTCTTTGACCGGGCGAGCGGGGGTGCTCACGATGTGACCTTCCCCAATCGTACCCAAGTTCCCGAGCCAACTTTGGTGATGACGGACACGTGGCCTTTGTCACCGAGTTAGGGTTTCCTAAATTTCCCATTTAAAAAATATTTAGGTGGCGATTCTGTTATCTGGCAAAGCAGTCCATGTTTGGCACTTCTTTCAAAAAAATCTGTTTTTCTCAAAAACGATTTGCCGGATTTGGACTCTTTGGTTCAAGATTTGGAACCACGACAAAATCGAGTCCGAACTGTAGCGAGGTCCCTCGCGGGCTTGTTACAGTTTCTGGCGACTCTGCTGGGGATTTAGAGAACTTGACTCGAACTCATGATATCTGGTTTTGACTACACTTGTGTGTTTCTTTGCATTGCATTTGCATTGGTACGCCTAGGACACCGTGTTTGCCATATGCCATTCCCGAACGATTTGCCGGAGGCTTGTCTTGTCAAGTCATGTTCGTAAGGCTGATCGGCTCTGGGCTCTGACAGTATGGGAACACAAACCCCGGTTTACCGGGGCACCCTTCTTGGCCATTCGACCTAGTGCATATTCGGATCCATAGTGACCATTCCAAACTAGGACAGGTTGCTTACCCGTTTATAGGTTGTTTGTTGCCGCTGCGTGCGTAGTGAAACCCTAGTTCCTGACAAAATAGGGCAGGGAAACCCAACCCCAACATAGGGGTGTTTTCAGCTCTCACTTATCTGCTATGTGCTTGTTAGAGTGCGTCTCTACAGGGAATGCATGTATCAGGTTATGAGTTTCGGCATCCGGCCTGCGGGCATCAGTTTAAGAGTTTGGATATCAGGCCTGCGGGCATCAGTCAGTTATCTGAGAATCAGTTGTCTGCGGATATCTGATTCAGTTTTGGGGAACAGTGATACAGGAATAGTGACCAGTGGTTAAGGACAGTGTATTTCCAGCTTATTAACTGCGTGTTGTATGCCCGACTGTGTGTTGTGTGTATTTAAATTAAGCTGTTATGCTGCCCGTTTTTCTGGTCATTTATTTCCTTTTTGCTTTATTATCTTTTTTTTCTAGGGCAGTTTGTAGCACGATTGCTTCCGAGCCAGTCGATACTCCCCAAGCAATTTGGACACGAGGTCGCCGACTCAACCGATCCGAGGATCTAGTTGACGGACATCCGGTGTTCCACTCTTTACCCCCAGTCACCAGAAGAAGGCCGAGAAGGCACAGTGTGTCAGAGCACGAATCACCGGAACAGCAGTCTACTCTAGTGTCAGACAGTCGGGTTGAGATTCCTGTTTCTGCTATAGAGATGCACTTGCCGGTTATTCAGATGGAACAACAGAATCCAACAATGGAGGCGATGATGCGCCAGATGAATGAGAGCATGAAACAAATGCAAGATGATGCTATCCGCCAGGCGGAATTTTCTAAACAGCAGGCCGCTGTCATGGCCCAGCAGTCTGAGCTGATCACCAGGTCCCTCCTCCACTAGGGGCGCATCAGGTTCCTCCTCCACCCGGGGCCCCATTACCTGAGCAGATATCTACTGGCCAGAATGCTCCTACAAATCCCCAGAATACCCAGAATACCCTCCCAAATCCACAGAACGCTCTGCCGAACTTCCAAAACACCCAAGAGGACACGGGTCTTCCAACGGGGCTGGCTCCGCCTCCGCTTCTGCCGCAACTGTCCAAAAATATTACACCCAATCACCCGGACTCTCCATTCGAGTTCGAGGTAGACAAGACAGCTCTAAAATTGAGCAAGTTGGAAAAGCTCTTCAAGAAATCACAGGGGGTGAAGGCCATCCCAGATATTGAAGACGGCTACACTGATGTGGCCGTAACATTGCCGGACAGATTTAAGATGCCCCAGATCGATCGCTTTGATGGATCCGGGGACCCCATGGTTCATCTACGGCTGTTTTCAGACATCTTGCGGCCAATGGGCCTAACCAGACTACAGAAACTCTCACTGTTCGGCCGAATCCTGTCAGGAGTGGCCGCCAACTGGTATGCAAAGTTGGATAATGATGTCAAGAGGAATTGGGATGAGCTAGCCGAGGCCATCGTTGCACAATATTCATATAATGCTCAGATCGAGATTACAACACGTGATCTCGAGACAACGAGGCAGGAACAGAAAGAGACTTTCTCTGATTTTGTAACCCGGTGGAGAGCCAAGGCATCGATGATGACCTTGAGGCCAACTGATAAAGATCAAATTTGGATGATTGTGCGCAATCTCCAACCGAGGCTTATGCAGAAAATGATTGTAGTTCCCTTCCCCACCTTCGCAGACTTACACGATATGGGGGTGCAAATTGAAGATGCTATGAAGCAAGGGTTGATTGACCAGGATCGGGAGCAGCCCCGAAGAACATTCAATCGTAATAATAATGCGGGCCCGAGCGGCTCTACCAATGCAAGAACTTCAGAGGTCGGAATGGTCACCACCAATCCCCCTCCCCAACCAAGGCCCGCCGCGGCCACACCTTTTTCTGATGCATCTGGGAGCAGTAGCCAAGCTTCAAGATACCAACCCAGGGGTCAACGAACCTTCTCCCCACTACATATGCCTTTGTCCAAAGTCCTCGGGGTTCTAGTCAGAAAAGGGCATCTGAAACCCTTGGAACCGAGGCCCCCTCCAAATCCACTCCCCCCTTCCCACAACCCAGCCAAATATTGCAAATACCACCAGCAGCATGGTCATGATACCGACCAATGTTACAGGCTGCGTCATGAGATTCAAGACCTCATTGACAAAAACATCATTCTACCTCCCGAGCGACCCAACGTTACAACCAACCCACTCCCAGCACATAACCAAGATCCACCCAAAAGAATCAATCTCATCCAAACTGGGGACGTATCTTACGACCCTAGTATCTACATTACTCTCTCCCACTTACCCAAACCGGAGGTGATCCTTCCTGATAGCACTGATTTGTGCATGATGGACACCTCCACAACCCAACCTGAGCCAAAGGTGGTGACCACCGGAAATGGAACGGGGCAGGCTTCCGAGGAGAGCAAGACTGTTGAGTCTGGGGTGGAGCAGTCTGAGAATTTAGCTGGCAGAGCTTATGATCCGAGTGGATATATCTTGTCAATGAGCCAGCCTAAACTGAGTATGGGGCCGCCGGAAGAGGCTGAATTGTGTATGATCCGGGGGGACAAATTTGAATCAGTGGGGGATGATCTGACAACGATGGAAGAGGACTTCGCCAACCTCCAGTTTTTCAACGACCAAGAATCAGGGGATGCATCAATCAACTGGTTCGAATACGAAGAGTTAACAGAAGTCGTCGGGTGGTTGGATGATCAGCCAGATATTGTACCATTTGTGGCCGGAAGGGCCGAGGGTCAGATTGAATTGCCGGAGAGCGCCAGTACGAAGAATTTCGCTCAGGAGCAAGACATTTTGAAAACTGAACAATTGACACTGGAGGAACAAGAAAAGAAATGGGATTCTGAGAGGATCCGAAAAGCAAAGAACCATGAGGAGGTTGAGAATGCTGTGAGCACAAAAACTGAACATGCCGTGAGCATGTGGGAGGAAAATGCTGAGAGCGCAAACAGGCCGGAACCAGACAGGTGCCTGCTAGATGCTAATGGAATGTGGTGGGAAGATGACGACTTGTATCTCGCCCACACAGACGAAGACTGGGCAGATGGCCAACCAGACAGCACCTGGTACCTCGAAGAGGTAGACCATATGACTAGAAGTGGGCGGTATTTCAAGCCCCCACACCTTGATCAACCTGAGGCATCGGGGAAAGATAAAGAAGCGGAGAAGCAGAGGGAGAAACAAGTTGAAGAAGAGGCTGTACTGAAACAGCTGAAGAAAATACAGGCAGACATCTCCATCTGGGGACTGCTTATGGCTTCAAGGGTGCACAGACAGGCTGTCCTCTCTGCTATGGACAAAGCCAAACTCTCTATCGAAACTACGCCAGAACAACTAGTTGGGCTAGTCTTTCCGGGAGGAGGTTCCCTGGCATTGACCTTTTCGGATAAGGAACTGCCGCCTGAAGGCGTGGATCATAA
Organism: Camellia oleifera; assembly: GCA_022316695.1. Lineage (NCBI taxonomy): Eukaryota > Viridiplantae > Streptophyta > Magnoliopsida > Ericales > Theaceae > Camellia > Camellia oleifera. The sequence continues at coordinate 43,135,370 of CM039319.1, forward strand.
CAGACCCCTCTACATCTCTGTAGAATACAGGGACAAATGGATTCCGGTAGTACTTGTTGATACTGGGTCCGCTATTAATGTCTGCCTGGCCAGAACGGCGTATGCAATTGGGTTAAAACCTGCGGACTTCACACCGACTACTCAAGTGATCAGAGCCTACGACAATACAAGTAGGGATGTCCTGGGGACAGTAAAAATCCAAACCAAGATTGGGCCTGGACAACACGAGGTAGATTTTCATGTCTTGGAGGTCCCTGCATCCTTTAACATGCTTTTGGGGCGACCCTGGTTGCATCAGGTGAAGGCCGTCTCATCTACTCTACACTAAATGGTGAAATACCCCTATGGAAAGGGAGTAGCCATTGTTTTCGGGAATTCATCAATCCATCCTCCCCCCGAGGTGTCTACGCCAGTCTTGGAGATCGAACACAGCATGGAAGACATGTTCATATCAGGATTTACTTTGGCTGAGGCCCGGGTGGTGCAAAACATTATGGCTGTGAATGAGGGTGTGTATGTTAGTGCTCAATCCGTCTACCTCATGAACAAGCTACAACATATCCCCGGGATGGGATTGGGAAGAAGCGGCAGGAAAGGAGCCGCAACGTTGGCCGAAGTGCCACACAATCCACATACCTTTGGACTGGGTTATCTGCCCACCAAAGAAGATTGGGCAAGGAAAGGGAAGGAAATGGCTGGCAGAGCCAGAGCGAAGCAGGCTGGGAAGCCTTTTGATCTAATGTACAGGCCCATCCAGGGTACCCTGAACGGACGTTTTGTCCGGGAGGGGGAAGACTTTCCATTTTGCGGCTTCCCAGAGCCATGGTTGAACGCGGAGAGGAAGCGCGTACCAGGTTTCGAAATCTTCTTCGACCTGCAACTATCCGAGGATGACGTTGCCTTAGAGCAGACAGACCCAACAACTGAGGCTGAGCAGAATAAGGCAGTGGGTTCAGAGGGCACAGAATTTGAATGGGGGGTAGCACTGGCATGTCTCCTCTCTGATCCTCCGATCGACCAAGATTGCTTGGGGGATAACTTCGCGGTTTCCATGATTGGGGATGAAACGGCTGCGAGTCGACCAGCAGCTATCTTGGATGCATCAATCGCACCCTCTCTCACTTGGCAGTACGAGGAGGGATTTTTGTCCAGCAGTTCCGGGTCAGGTAGTGAGCCGGAGTCTGATTCCACCGAGTCCTGTGAGTCGGAGTCAGATTCCAGCTCGACTGAGTCTGAGTCTGGTACTCCTGGGGGTGTCAACCCGGATGCCACAGTCCTGTCCAGGTCGTCTTTTTCCTTTTCATTTGAGTCTGTTGTAACCGATGAATTGGATGATTTGGATGTGCCTAATGAGAATGAACTGCCTGTGGTTTCCGAGTACTTTTCTGTGCCCCTAATTTATTGCATTAATTCAGACTTTCAAAATTTTGATCAAAACGACGAGGACGAAGTTCCTCCGGTTTTACAACGTCTAATTGAGCAAGAGCAAGAGAGATTTGTTAAGCCATTAATGGATGAAATCACTACCGTGAACATTGGTACTGAGGAGGACCCGCGACTGGTCCAGATCGGGTCCACGTTGTCTTCGGAGGAACGCGAGCGCTTAGTCGCTTTATTAAAAGATTTCAAAGATGTTTTCGCGTGGTCCTACGAAGACATGCCTGGAATCGATCCTGAGATTGTACAGCATCGGATCCCCCTTGACCCCGAGGCCCGACCTGTCAAGCAGAAGCTCAGAAGGATCCGCCCGGATTGGGCTCTTAAGATTAAGGAAGAGGTCACCAAGCAAATTGACGCAGGCTTCCTGCTGGTATCTGAATATCCGACTTGGTTGGCCAACATTGTTCCGGTGCCAAAGAAAGATGGCAGGATTCGGGTGTGTGTAGACTTCAGGGATTTGAACAGAGCTAGTCCGAAGGACGACTTTCCCTTGCCACACATTGATGAGTTAGTGGACTTCACAGCAGGGCATGCATTGCTCTCATTCATGGATGGCTTCTCAGGGTACAACCAGATAGTGATGGCGCCAGAGGACAGAGAAAAGACTACATTCACCACCCCGTGGGGGACATACTGCTACCGGGTAATGCCGTTTGGGTTGAAGAACGCTGGAGCTACTTATCAACGGGCCGCGACCACAATACTGCATGATATGATCCACAAAGAGGTTGAGGTGTACGTGGACGACATGATTGTCAAGTCCAAGGAAAGAGAGGGCCACTACACCGCCTTGCACAAGTTTTTCCAAAGGATCAGGGAATTCCGGTTGCGGCTAAACCCTCAGAAATGTACGTTTGGTGTTACAGCGGGGAAAATGCTGGGGTTTCTGATTACACAAAGGGGCATCGAGGTCGACCCTTCCAAAATCAAGGCCATCTTAGAAATGCCACCACCGAGGACTGAAAAGGAGGTGCGAGGCTTTCTGGGTAAAGTGCAATTCATAAGACGGTTTATTTCAAAACTAACCTTGACTTGTGAACCACTTTTTGGCCTCCTGAAGAAAGGAAAGAAGTTCCAATGGGACGGCCGATGTCAAGCTGCATTTGAACAGATTAAAGAATATTTATAGAACCCACCCGTTTTATCACCAGCAGAACCAGGGAAACCGTTGATTTTGTATCTGTCAGTAACTGAGACCATGATGGGCTGCATGCTTGCACAAGAATCAGAAGATAGGGTGGAGAAAGCCATCTACTATTTAAGCAAGAAGATGCTGGAATATGAGACCCGATATACGCCGCTAGAAAAGGCTTGTTTAGCTCTGGTATGGGCTACCAGGAAGCTGCGGCACTACCTGTTAGCTCACTTTGTAATGTTGGTTTCACGACTTGATCCCATCAAATATCTTTTCGAGAAACCAGCACTTACAGGTAGGCTAGCCCGTTGGTTGCTGTTGCTCTCTGAATTTGATCTCACATATGTGACGCGCAAGTCAGTAAAAGGAAGAGCAGTGGCAGAGTTCCTTGCCGACCATCCGGTTGAGGGGGATGAAGCAGTCGAGTACCTATTCCCAGATAAATCAATCCTGCATATCGATGAAGAAGTTTGGACGATGTACTTTGACGGAGCGTCAAATCAACACGGGTATGGGATAGGAGTGTTGCTGATAGCACCCGATAATTCCCGTATCCCTCTAGCCTTCAAACTCCGGTTCAAAGTCTCGAACAATAAAGCAGAATACGAAGCGTGCATTGCTGATTCGGAAGCAGCCCTGGAACTAGGGGCAAGACGATTGGACGTCATTGGGGATTCGAACCTTGTTGTGTCTCAAGCTAAAGGAGACTGGAAAGTAAAAGAGGAAAATATGATGATATATCACCAGACCTTGGATTTGTTAATTCCTCGGTTTGAAAAGTTAAGTTTTACTCATCTACTAAGAGAGAACAACAGGTTTACAGACGCTTTAGCAACTCTATAATCTATGATAGACATCTCGTGTGGAGTCCGGATGCGTCCAATCATCATCGACCAGAAATTTGTACCTGCCTATGAGTCGATTGCAGTCATAGATGAAGTTCAGGACGAACACCCTTGGTATTACGTGTAACAACCCTCGTACTGATTACCGTTAAACCACTGAATTACCTACTGATCATTGCTAAACTGAACTGCTACTGACTGATAAGTGAACTGGATGAATTACTGAACAAACTGAACGAAACTGAAACTGAAACTGAATGAGTTTGTCTATTTAATTACATATTGTATCTGTTGACTTGTGTGATTATCTGTTTGCATTTTATGTTTAAACTGCTAATTGAAGGCCTTATCGGCGGCCGATTTAGAAACCGTTTGATGTTTTGTAATCAGCATAATATTTGTGATTTAATGATATTTTTATCTGAAAATTGATTAGGAATGATTAAATTAGATTGAATCGAGTTAATTGCAAACTTAGATATATTTACCGAATTGCCCCTGAGTGGAGCTCTTGTTTATTAATTGTTATTAATTGTAATGAGCCTTACCTTGGACTCTTGCTCAGCCATTTCTTTCTTCCTAGCCGACCAAAACTTAGAGAGAGTGAGAGCTAGAGAGAGTTGAACTCATCTTGGTGAATTGGCTTGGATTGCTTGGAATTAAAGTGTAAATTGGCATAATCTAGCTTCCACACCTTGAATTAACACTCTAGGTAAGAAATTCATTGTCATCTTGTCATCTTTAAGCTCCATCATGCATGTTTCATGCATCATTGCCATGTTTGAAGTTCAAGAATGTTGAATTGGAGCTCCATTGTTGCATGCATGTAGAGATTAGTGAATTTGGAGTTGAACTCATGGTTGATTGTACATGCATGTTCATGGTATTGTCATAGTCCATGTTTTCACCTTGCTTTTCAAAGAATTGAGCTCATTTGAGCATGATTGGAAGCTTAAAATTGGTTTAAAGATCATGCATGTCATGTTTTGAAAGTATTCTTGAAAATGGTTTGAAATTGAGTTTAATTGAAACACCCTTGGGCCTTGATTTCTTAAATTGAGTTTTAGAACTTGTTATTCTATGTGTTTGAAACAGTTTTCCAGGAAATGGGCCCAAGAGGATCGAATTTGGAGCATCAAAACTTGGTTTGAAACTCAGAAGTCGAATCTGGATTTTCCAGATTTTGGACGTCCGCTCGAGCGGGGGAAGTGCCGCTCGAGCGGGGAATGCATGCTCCCAGTAATTTTCTTGCATTGTTTTACAGTCCGCTCGAGCGGGGATTTTAACGCTCGAGCGGGAAAACCGCGCATCCAGCATTTTTGCACCTTTCATCAGTCCGCTCGAGCGGCAGAATGTACGCTCGAGCGTGGGCCTTTGTGTGCTTGTCCGCTCGAGCGGGGAAACCTGCGCTCGAGCGGAGGCCCTGTTCACTGAAAATTCTGAAATTGTTTTCTAAGTGCATTTTTGCATCCTCATCGCATCCTAGGCATTCTTAGGCCTAGTTTAGAGCATCTTAATGAGGATGTAGACATAGAACCACACCGAGGAATTTAGGGATTTAATTATCATCCTTTCTGTACTGTAAACTTAGTGTGTGTTCTATTTGATTGACTGTTTAGGGTTGACTCTCGGGGACGCGCTCTAGCTACTGATAGCCCAATCACTGTGAGTAACAGATTGTGTAAAGATATGTTCAAATGGTTATATTTTGAATACTGAACCGAATTGTTTATTGAACTGATATTGTTTATTGAATGAATGTATGTCCTGTATTTCGAACTGTATTGTGGCATCCTTAGCACCTACTGTTATTGACTGTTACAGAGCTCTGTCAGTTTCCTTGTGAAACCATACTGATTGATGGCCATCATTATTGTTGGGTCTGTTAAGGCCCGGTCCTTTTGGACCTACTGTTTATAGGCTAATGGATGTACCACATATGACTGATTGATTGAAATACTGAATGACTGAAATACTGAAAGATTGAAATACTGTATAATGAATTGATTTCATTACTGTAAGGACATCATTCATAACCTCTTTACACTGTATGTTATTCACTGGGCTTTAGCTCACTGTTTATATATATATGTAGGTGCTCAGCCACCAGACCGGAGCTAGGAGCGTGGGATTGGTCCCCAGTTTTGTCAGCCAGCCTTTGTGCCTCACTGTGAGGTTCCGAGACGCCATGCCATGGCTTGGGGTGTTTTTGTGTCCCCATAGGTCTCCTTACTGTTTTGTACTGTTGTACGTTACTGTATAGACTGTTTTACTGTACTGTTATCGAGGGACTGAGTCCCCGTACTGAATGTTTGTAATGATTGTGTATACTGTACTGGTTTGAATGCATAAATGTATGAAAAATGTTTTTGGCATACAGATTAACACAGCTCTATGGACACTAGTTATTTACTGTTTTGGCTTCCGCCAGGCCCTGAACTCTGTATTTACTGTATTACTGATTGGCAGGCCTTTGGTAATCTCGGATTACTGGCCAGTTACGGTGCTAAACCCATAGGGCCGGGTTTGGGTCGTGACATTACGACATCTGGAACTTCTTGGAGACAGAAATATATCCGCCAGGGGTAAATGCCAAAGACAAGAGGGCAATAAGAAGAATGTCAGTTCAGTTCATTATCTGCTGGGGTAAACTATATAAACGAGGTCATCTGGGAATGCATAAACTGTGTGTTGATGCTGAAGAGTCCAAACGTCTGATGGAAGCCATCCACGGGGGTGAATGTGGTGCACACATGAATGGGGTAATGTTGGCACGGAAGATCCTTAGACAGGGTTATTATTGGTCCACCATGGAGGAAGATTGTATTAGTTTCGTCCAGCAATGCCATAAGTGTCAAATTCATGCAAATCGCATGAACATCCCGCCGTCAAAGCTGTACAACATGACTTCGCCATGGCCATTTTCTGTCTGGGGAATTGATGTAATTGGAGCTGTTACGCCGAAAGGGTCGAATGGGCACGAGTTCATCCTGGTAGCGATAGATTATTTTACAAAGTGGGTTGAGGCCCAATCTTATGCAGTGTTGAAAGCTTCACACGTTGCAAAATTCATCAGAAACAACATTATCTGTCGCTACGGAGTCCCAAATGAAATAGTTTCAGACAATGGTTCCCACTTCAAGAAGGAGGTGATTGATTTGTTGGAGAAATACAATGTGGCTTTTCATAAGTCGTCTACTTACCGGCCGCAAACTAACTGAGCAGTTGAGGCCGCCAACAAGAACATCAAGCGCATACTGCAGAAGATGGTGGAAACCTATCGGGATTGGCCAGATAAGCTGCCATTTGCTCTGTGGCGCTACAGGACTTCGATTAGAACTTCTACTGGGGCGACTCCGTACTCATTGGTCTATGGGATGGAGGCTGTTCTGCCTATTGAGATTGAGGTCCCGTCGTTACGAGTATTGGCCGAGTGCCAGATAGCCGAAGCGGATTGGCAGCAAAACAGATTTGAGGAACTCATGCTTTTCGATGAAAGAAGGTTGAAAGCACTGTACCACGTCCAAGGTTATCAACGCAGAATCGCCCGGGCTTTTAACAAGAAGGTTAAGTCCAAGAACTTGAAAGAAGGAGATTTGGTACTCAAGGACAACCGAGCTCCCATTCACGACCCAAGGGGCAAGTTCAAGCCCAATTGGACTGGTCCCTACATTATCAAATCAATCTGGTCAGGTGGAGCTGTGGTTCTGATGGATCTAGATGGCTTAGAGTTTTCCCAACCGATCAACATGGACAAGTTGAAGAAATACTACCCCTGAGAGGCTCGCTAGGCCGAAAACCCGAAAGGGCGACCTAGGCAAAACTCAGAGCATAGAAAAATTTGAAATTATAAAAACTGAGCTCGCAAGGTTGAAAACCCGCAAAGGGCGACCTTGGCAAAAGTTAGAGCGCAAAAGGAGAGTAAAATACCCGAGCGAACCTAAGCCTGAACTACGTAAGACTTGATTCCCATCTTTGGGATACGTAGGCAGCTTCATCTTGAAGTTCAGTCACAATCTTTTCCCCGATCAACTTTGTCCATTCTGATCATCTCAGTCATCTCTATTCATCAGCATTTATTGTGATCTCCGGTACAGTGTTATTCAGACTAGGGGCAACTTTCCGTTGCTATGAATTGCCAAGGGACTTTTCAAACTAGGGGCAACTTTCCAGTTGCTAGGATCCGGGGTTGTACGTTTCAGCGACAGATCTCAGGTGTGTCCAGTTCTGATCCATATCGAAAATAGTTTTAAAAAAGTTTTAATAAAAGTTGACTTTGTTCAAAGTAATCTTTTCACAACTAAGACCATTTTTGGACCAAAAGTGGAGAATTTTCAGTACCACAACCTTTAATTTCATTGATTTCAAAACAGAGTTCTTTTGCTCTTGCATACAATTAAAGTTGCTTTTTTATTACACTCATAAAGAAAACTTGAAAGTACTAATAAAGCAATAAATCTGGGGCATAGTCCAGTCAGGTGTCCCTGCGCCCCCTTTCAGAGCTAGTTGAAGTCTCTGATGCCAGCCTAGGCCCAACCTGTGCTTCCTCGTTGAGCCAATCCCAGCACTCATCAGATAAAGTGCAACTAAAAGTAGGGGCAGGGGCCAGAAGCTCTCTAACTCTCCATGCTGCGGTCTGCCGAGCCAGCTGTGCGCCTCGAACTGGGAATGTAGCCGGATACTCTATCCCCTCCGGTGGGCAAGTCTCATCGCGGCCAAACTGGCGCAGAATACGGAATGGGAAATAGAACACACAGTGAGTCAAGCCGATCAGTCGAATCCCGACCTGCCGGGACATGCTGTAGCTCATCGCCGGGAGATTGAGCCAAAAGCAGCGCCAAGCAATGCGATTCGCCGACAAATTGCACATCCATTCGAACCACCAGCTCTCATCAGGGGCATTGACTAGGCGTTGCCGAAAGAAGTAGCCACGGGCTGAGTAAGCAGGACAAGAGTCCACAACTTGCAATTTATCCATCAACCATATCTAGGGAGGGATGAAAAATGAGAGAATAAAGAATAGAGAGATGTGCGATGAGGGAAAAGTAAGATGAGGGTTTTATGAGAAAAACCGAGCCCGAGGGCCGAGTGATGCGAGTGAATATACATGTGAGCTTGGGTGGGAAACATTACCTGCAACAGTAGTGGACTCCCCGCAAACCTGGTTGTCTCCCGGCGGTAGAAAGCATCCAAGCCCATCAGTGTCTCGGCCAGAGTCATGGCAATACAGTTCTTCCCATCCCTCAAGCCTTGAGCAACTTCAATCAAACGGATGCTAGCTCCTCCGGAGCCCGAGACAAACAGAAAATGAGATAGTAGGCACAAGCAGAGGGCATGCTGCCGGAAGCCTTGCCAATAGTGGTTGCCGCGGTCACCGGCATCAGAGAATCGGTGAATCAGGCTCGGGATATCCAACATGCCGTCACTAATCAGAGATCGAGCATCATGCGCGTTGAGACCGCACATCCGCCCTAAGGCTTGGGCATAGCTAAAATTGAGCTGGGGCAGAATTTCCTCGCCTCGCTCAGACTCCACCAAGGCTTGAAAATCTTCAAAAGTAGGACATACCTCTTGCCCGCCAAAGCTAAAGACGTGCGTCACCGGGTTCCAAAACCTTGCCGCAGCAGAGAGGAAAGGAAGATGCAGTGGAGTCCGGCCTAGCGTGAATAGTGCATTCAAGCCAAAACCCCGGAAGTTCAACTTCTCCGAGCCATCTAAAGAAGAAATCCAAGATGTGAGATTTTCTGCGAGAAACGCCTCTATTTTTGTGAAGAAAGGTGATGAAATGAATAAGTTCCAAGACTGGGGCTTTTATAGGAGGCTAAAACACTATTCAAGGGACACTTGTCAAAATTCTGGAGGTTGTGGGGGAAGTGGCCGGCCGGCCACCTATCCTAGTAGGCCGGCCACCTTCTAGTCTCCAAATGCAAAATGTTTTCGGCCGCGCGTTGGTCCTGTTTTGCCCGCCGGAAGGAAGTTTGAAGCATTTCTAGGCATCGGGAATGTCGAAGGCCTCCATTTCTATCAGTTTTCGATACGTTCCATCATCCAGATTGTCCGTCCGGAGTACGTTTTGTTGTGTTTTGCTTATCGAGTTGTTGTTTTGTTTATCGAGTTGTAAGTTTTGTCGAGCTGTCGCATTTTGTGTTTTTGAACTGTTACTTTTTGGTTATACAAGTTTGTTAAGTCTTGTCTACTGAGTCATTAACATTGTTGTACTTTGTTTATCGAGTTGTAAACTTGCTAAGATTCTGTTATTTCTTAGTGAGTCGAGTTGTTTTGATTTGTTGCGTCGGTTCATTACCTGACCCGGTAAATACATGAGGCACATTTTCATCCAATTCCATTTTTGTGCAAAATGATGCGATGCAATGCTAAGAGTTTCAAATACAAACATCTTTTCAAAAGCTGTTTCATTCCATCATGTTTTTACAAACAAAATAAAGGTACAAGTTTTACAGAAAATAAAACTACCTAACAATGTGCAAAGTGCTACAAACTACTAGCCAAAAAGTAAAATAAAGCAGGAAATAACATCAGTATCCTCGGGAACGGGAATGAGGAGGTCCTCTCATCCTCTTCTGCGGGATAACCTCTGCACCCTCATCACTATCCGGATCAGAGCTGTCATCCTCCGGATCTCCCTCAGCCTCACCTTCGCTCCCGGAACCAAGACCGGAGCCTCCCTTCCCAGGAGATGTCTCTGACACACGCTCTGCGACCTCCTCCTCCTCATCTTCGACAATGGGTGCCCTGCGTCTGCAAGACGACCTTGCTCCTCGAGATCCTCGGTAAGGCCTGGATGGCCCAGCCCCTCGGGGCCCAGTACCTCGAGTAGGTCTAACACCTCGACCTCTCTGGGAAGGCCTGGGTGGCCCACCTCGTGTCGAAGCATATACGGGAGGCATCTGAAAATGAAAAGTGCAATACATCAGTTCAAACATAAAAAACAGGTGCAAGTACAGAATGTGAGTGGGGTGTGTGCCAGATGTGTTCTACACAGCCTATAGTGCAACAGAATGTTCAAAACCAGCATGTTAACAGAAATATGATAAATGCAAGAGAGATGAAGGGTACCTGGAAGACCATGATGGACATCTGTGCCTCTCTACGCAAGACCATCTCCTCAAGTGAGGCCACCACCCCGAGCATCTGGTCTATGTACTCCCGAGGTGGCTGCAGACACAAGCTCAAGTCATCAATAAATAAGCAACTGCCAAAATGTCTGTGTGATAAATAAAAAATGGTGGAACATACCGGTGGTGAGTCAGGATCACTGACATATCTGTGACCAGGCATCGGAGGCTCCATAGGGATCGGAATCGGAGAAGTAGTCCCATACTGCCAACTCGTCAACTCGGTCGGCATATCTGGCCACCCAGGATGATCGAGAGTCAGAGGGATCGGAGGAATCAAACTACCTCTACCTCTAGATGTACCGGCCCTGCTAGAAGAGGGTATGTCTGCAGCACGGGCACGACTCGAAGATGGTGCGCCAGTGTGCCTCAGTGGTGGAGCCCGTACTCTCGTCAAGGGGGGCATCAGATATATGCGGCGATAGGTGGCGTAGTTCCCCTCGATGAGATGTAATAAAGCATCGGTGCCCTGCATGTCCCTAATGACCTCCTCAGTAGATAGCCTGTCGGCAGTCCGCATAGTGGGTGGAGGCACAGCAGGAGGGTCCTGAGAATCATACCCCCAAACCTGACGCTGAAAGCGTTCCCCCAGGAACCAGGCCCTACCAACTGGTCCCTCGAGCAGGAACCTATACTGGGAACTAGTCGACCCTCCGGGGTACTGATTTTCCAGATCATCGCCAAAGACTGCCCAGGGCTGCCAGGTGATCTGTGGATAACCAGTGTACAAGTCAATCAGAAATCAAGGATATGCAAAGCGGATCGAAGATGAAAATGAAAGGAACCGAGAGTTCTGAAATACCTCTGTCGCCCTCACAGTGTCGAAGTACTGTCGCAGATGGAAGAGAGTCTCTCGAGGCCTCGATAAGTGCTCGCCCTCAAACATCAATGAAAACGAAGTCATAGGAGGTCCTGCCACCTCCATCTCCGGAGCCAATGTGGGAAAATATGCATATACCCATAGCTGAGAAAAGCAGTGCGGAATGTGAATACAAAGTGCTAAAGGCAGAATACAGAATGCAAAGTGCGCCGTATGTGCAGTGAATAAGTAATGAGGAGCAAAAATGTAAATCAAGAGGACAGAATGTACCTCCCAAGCTCTCCAGTAGCCGCCGAGTAAGTCCCCCCGCGTGTGAGAGACTGCGCTCATGTAACAATAAAGGGTAGCCAGGCCAGCGCCGCCCCAATCATATTGACCGACCTGTGATAGGTCTACCAGAGCACTCAGTAGATACAACCCGACCATGTTCCCTCTATCGGCAAACAGAGTGGTGCCAAAGAGGAACATGAGGAAACCACGGGTATACTGCTCGACCTCCTCGGGAGACTCAGGCTCCATCTGTGGCCGCCGGAAATGGGAAGAGAACCAAGTATACCGAACCCTCCCGGTACCTCTGTCTACAGGCGGGAGTGCCCCCAATAGATGCATCCAAGCGGCCTCCCACTGACCCATATCTTCGTCATAGGGAATGGGTCCACCGCCTATGTCTAGGCCGGTGAGTACAGCAAAGTCCAATGGGGTCATGGTGTAGACACCCCATTTTTGAGCGACCTTAAGACTCGGACATCACCGATTGAGCGCTTGGTGATGTTGCATACTGTGCTCGTTCAGAAGTTTCAGAGTCGCGGCCGTGCGCCCTGCCTCCGGACTTCCGAACTCTCTTCTGTGCCTTGTCTCGGTTTGCGAACCAGACTCGGTTACCTCTGTTTTCTTTCTTGAGGGAAGGGAGTGGTCCTGTAGATTATCTCCCGGTGACCGTGAGCTACTTTTTGTGGCCGTAGGCCATTTTGCCCATTTCGGAGCCCAGTTCCCGGTTTTCGGAGCCGTTAGGCCGTGTGCCTCGGCTCGGGATCGCCCAACCATCTCCGGTTTCTCCGGTTTTTGGCATGCACCTCTGTTTTATAGTTCCGAGGAACACTGGGGCCTCTGATGCCCACTTCGTGGCCGAACACCACTTTCGGTGCTTACAGCCGGTTTTCGGGACCCCGAATCGCGCGGTTTGGGCCCCGAGCTTTCATTTTGCATCGGTTTTCTCTGATTTTTGGCAGGAACCTCTGTTTTATCATTCCGAGGGACACTGGGGTTGCAGATGCCCATTTCGCTGCTGAACACCACTTCCGGCACCCGCAGCCCATTTTCGGGATCCCGAATTGCTCGGTTTTGGCTCCGGGCGTTCATTTCTCATTAGTTTTTGTTCAAACTTGGCAGGTACCTCTGTTTCAACACCAGGAAGATCACTGGGGGGTGAGAAGCCAGCAATTATCCCAGATAACCAGTTTCGCTCCTCCGGCGCCCGTTTTGCTCACTTCCGGGCCAATGTTGAACACCCTGGGGGTATTTTCTTCCAACCAAAGCTACATATCTGTGATCAGGGGACATGGGAGGACCCTATACACTACTGGTCGGCCAGCAATTGTGGAGTTCATTTTTGGGTCTCTCCTTCAAGCTCTATGTTGTGGCTCCTGCTTCAGTGTTGCCAATTTCCGACCTTGGAACCTTGTTCCACACATCTGGGAGGACCCTAAAAGTTGGTGGTCGGCCAGTAATTGTGCATTTCATTTTTGAGCCTCTCCTTCAAGTCCTATGTTGTGACTCCTGCTTCAGAGTTGCCAGATTCCGACCTTGGGGCCTTATTCTACACACATGGGAGGACACCATTGCATGGTGGTCGGCCAGAATTTTTGCACTTCATTTTTGGGCCATGGCTGGCCGGCCAGGGTGAGTGGCTGGCCGACCAGGTGGGGTGGCCGGCCGGCCACCTCCCAGAAATTCACCTTGCCGGCCAGCTTTCTACTTTCCAGCTCTTTCCAGCTGTCCGAATATTTTTTCAAAATATCCCGGGCATCCGGGGGATATTTTGGGAGGGAAATCTTGCCTCCATTTCCCTCCCTTTTACACCCCTTTCTTGCCTATTAAAAGGGCTGGCCTCCTTCTTTGTCATGGTTAGAGAAATTCTTCTCAAGACTTGATCTCCCATAGCCTCCATCTTCACCTCCAAAAGCTCAAAAAACTTCAAGCTTCCTAGCTAATTCCTTCACCAACCCTAAGCTCCACCATCACCACCTCCATTCCAGCAGCAAGGAGGGGTTCCTCAGAGGCTTAGAAGCAACTTTTATCAAGGCAAGAGGAAGCAAAAGACTTGTCTTCAAGGGTAAGTCATCAATTCCCCTTTTTGAGCATTTTCTTGCATCAATTCTTTACCCTATTTCCTTTTTGTTTTGGGCTTTGACCCCTACTGGTTTTATGCTTATTTTGAGCCCCTCTACAACTTTGTATAAGGGCTCAAATCTGTTTGGTGTCTCCATGATATACTTCCTTCAATATCACTCTTTAGGCCATTAATTTGCATGCTTTATTTTCCTTATGAGTAATCTGATTTAGAGACTGATGTATACTGTGGGTGGGATTATTTTGAGCCCCTCTTCAACATTGAAGAAGGGCTCGACCATGTTTGGTGGCTCTAGCATGCACTTCCTTTGAAATTCCTCCATTTTACCGTAAAATTGCATGCTATTTTTAGCCCATTTGTGATCTGAGTTGGAGCATGAAACATACTGATATTGTGCTCATTTTGAGCCCCTCTTCAACATTGAAGAAGGGCTCAACCTGGTTTTCATCCTCTATCATGCACTTGCTTTGAATTCTTGTTCTACCCCCATGTTGCATGCTTCTTTAAGCTTACCATGCTTCTGTTTTGGGTCTCCATCAGGCTTGTAAAGTGTCATATTTTGGTCTTTTCTTTGTGTTTTGTTAAGGTCCTTAAGCCATTTGATGTTTGGTTTTGGTACTTCATGTTGTATCCATCTTATTTTCCGTAAAATTGCATGTTTGTTTAGGCCATTCTAGCTTCTGTTTTGAGCCTTCATCAGGCTTAGAGAATGTCTTGTTTTGGTCTGTTATTCAAGTTTTATTAAGGGTATTAAGCTATTTGGTCATTTCTTGTGGTACCTCTCTTTATAGCCTCTTTTGTCCCAAATTTTCGCATGCTATCTTTAGTACATCTACACGCTGAATTTTGGGATCTCATCTTCTGTAAAAATGCATATTTTTAGTCCCTCTCTAATGTTGTAGAACTTTTTTTTTGGGTTTGAGCATTGTAGATATCACTTGCTTTGTAAATCCTCTCTTTTTCCGTATTTTTGCAAGCTATTGTTGTCATATCTATGCTTACAATTTGGCCATGTTTTGTACTGGAAAAATGCTATTTTTGGGGCTTCCTTGCTACTTTTTTTTCTTTCATGTGCCAATTTTGCATGTTTAGCATAGCCGTAGGCCATTTCGGGCACTTAGAATTGCATTTCGGGATGATTTCATGCATTGATGGTCATTTCGTATCATTTCGGGGCTGTTTTCCCCTTTATTTAGCTGCTGAAATTTGTTTTGCATGTTTGCATATCATTTTCCATGTCATTTCATGCCTTAGTGCATTGCCTCGATTTGCGTGCCAATGGGCACGCACTTCGAGGCACTCCGTTTTCATTCATTGGCTTCCTGTGTGAGTGAGCTGAGGCTCTCCCATGTTGGTGTAAGCCCATCGCGGCATTCCGTATGCCATTTGATTCCATTTCATCATTGCCTCGGTTTGCGTGCCTGTGGGCGCGCATTTCGAGGCACTTCGGTTGTATCCGATTTTCTCATTTCATCATTGCCTCGGTTTGCGTGCCTGTGGGCGCGCATTTCGAGACACTTCAGCTGTATTCGATTTTCTCATTTCATCTTCGCATCGATTTGCGTGCCTGTGGGCGCGCATTTCGAGGCACTTCGGTTGTATCCGATTTTTCTCATTTCATCTTTGCCTCGGTTTGCGTACCTGTGGGCGCGCATTTCGAGGCACTTCGGTTGTATCCGATTTTCTCATTTCATCATTGCCTCGGTTTGCGTGCTTGTGGACGCGCATTTCGAGGCACTTCGGTTGTATTCAATTTTCTCATCTCATCATCGCCTCGGTTGGCGCGCCTGTGGGCACACATTTCGAGGCACTTCGGTTTTATCCGATTTGCATTCCATCATTGCCTCGGTTTGCGTGCCCGCGTGCACGCTTTTCGAGGCATCTTATTTTTATCTCATTTTCACAACATTGTGCATATTAGGCTATATCTTAGCTGCATTTCATGCATATCATGCATATTGCACGGGAAACGAGGCGCGTTTTGTACTCCGAGTAACGGAACGGGTCTCAATTCCCAAGTCACCACCACTCCAGATTACCCATGATGGAGTTAGGTTTTGTTGTCGCATTCATACGTATTCATCCCTATATTAAGTTGTGCAATTCGATTCCTCGGCCACCACGCATCGATATGCGTGATTGGTGGCACGAGGATCGAGGCATGCATATATTTGTGAAATACATTGCTATGCCCTTTTCCTGCTCTCTGTTACAGCAAAACCGAGGATCAACAACCTTTCGGAGTCCGGCGCGCATTTCGAGAAATACTGCAAACAGAGGCTAATTGGGCCATCCCAGTGGATTTCCACCCGAGGCAGTCCGACATACAACATACATCAGAAGCAAGGCACCCCCTGGCTTGCATGCCAGTTTACTGCTTTCTTAGTTTAATTGTTAATTAATTAAGAATTTGTATATTATTTCAGACTATATATTTCGGACTGTATTATTCTTTTATTCGGACTGTATATTTATTCGGACCCTCTGCGCGAGGGCACAACTGTAATAAGGGTGTGTGAGTGTGATGTATGTCTTCCAACCCCCATTTCTT
The DNA here is from genome assembly GCA_022316695.1 of Camellia oleifera. Lineage (NCBI taxonomy): Eukaryota > Viridiplantae > Streptophyta > Magnoliopsida > Ericales > Theaceae > Camellia > Camellia oleifera. The sequence continues at coordinate 43,151,647 of CM039319.1, forward strand.
TCTCCCTTTTATTTATCCGCTTACAATGGTTAGATGTAGGGCATATTTCAATTAGCATACAGCATGACAGCATGTTTGCATCATTCATCTGTTTTGCACGCACCGGGCTCGGCACATCATACAAACTGCATCTGTATTTCAATTCCAAATTGAATATATGATAGCTGTTGCATTTCACATGCCATATTTAGAATAGCCGAGCCTGCTATAGTTTGCATCTTTGCATGTGTTGCATTAGGCATTTCCGTATATTTAGGATCATGCATGATTTCTAATCGGTTTTCTGTTTTGGCTTGGAGTACTCGGTAAGTGGTTATGCTTTAGCATCCTTGCATGCGTGTGAGTGTTGCCATGGTAGCATGCTTGCCATGAGGCTATGTGCTTATATGATATAACTGCCTTGAATGCCTGTGGGTGGAGGTTGAGTTATTTGAATTGGGACAATGCATTGACTGTTTGTTTTAAGCCCACTAGATAGTGGCAACATCATGTTTTCTAAGCCCACCTGAGGGTGGCAAATCCGCATTTTAGCTTGCCTGCGGGCAGCACCATCACATCATTTTCAAACAAACAAACATGAAATGTTTCGTTCCAATTCAGACGGCCCAGTCTATACTTGTTTGCTGCGAGCATCACATAGTAACCTAGGCTAAATAACCAGAATAAGAACGCACAAAGTTTTCAAAAACAGATATCATGGTTAGTAGAGGCCGGTCTTCGACCGGGCGAGCGGGGGTGCTCACGATGTGACCTTCCCCAATCGTACCCAAGTTCCTGAGCCAACTTTGGTAATGACGGACACGTGGCCTTTGGCACTGAGTTAGGGTTTCCTAAATTTCCCATTTTAAAAAATATTTAGGTGGCGACTCTGTTATCTGGCAAAGCAGTCCATGTTTGGCACTTCTTTCAAAAAAATCTGTTTTTCTTCAAAACGATTTGCCGGATTCGGACTCTTTGGTTCAAGATTTGGAACCGCAACAAAATCGAGTCCGAACTGTAGCGAGGTCCCCCGCGGGCTGTGTTACAGTTTCTGGCGACTCCGCTGGGGAGTTAGAAAACTTGACTCGAACTCATGATATTTGGTTTTGACTACACTTGTGTGTTTCTTTGCATTAGATTTGCATTGGTGCGCCTAGGACACCGTGTTTGCCATATGCCATTCCCGAACGATTTGCCGGAGGCTTGTCTTGTCAAGTCATGTCCGTAAGGCTGATCGGCTCTGGGCTCTGACAGCATGGGAACACAAACCTCGGTTTTACCGGGGCACCCTCTTTGACCATTCGACCTAGTGCATATTCGGATCCATAATGACCATTCCAAATTAGGACAGGTTGCTTACCCGTTTATAGGTTGTTTGAAGCCGCTGCGTGCGTAGTGAACCCCTAGTTCCTGACAAAATAGGACAGGGAAACCCTACCCCAACATAGGGGTGTTTTGGCTCTCATTTATCTGCTATGTGCTTGCTAGAGTGCGTCTCTACAGGGAATGTATGTATCAGTATGAGTTTGGGCATCAGGCCTGCGGGCATCAGTTTTGAGTTGGCATGTTACGCCTGCGGGCATCAGTCAGTTATTTGATAATCAGTCGTTTGCGGATATCCGAGTCAGTTTTGGGGAACAGTGATACAGGGATATTGACCAGTATTTGAGGACAGTGTATAGCCAGCTTACCAACTGTGTGTTGTTGTATACCCGACTGTGGTGTGGTGTATTCAATTTAAGCCGTTATGCTGCCCGTTTTATTTCTGGTTATTTATTTCTTTTTCGCTTTATTTATCTTTTTGCTAGGACAGTTTGTAGCACGATTGCTTCCGAGCCAGTCGATAACTTCCCCAAGCAATTTGGGACACGAGGACGCGACTCAACCG